>WSYH01004805.1:0-49717 GCA_036426205.1 Ascaphus truei | reverse complement strand
TTTAAAATATTGGAGAAGTTATTGCTTACTGAGGGTAAACATTGGCTTGAAACCAAAACCCTACAGAGTTATCTAGATGTGGGTAGAATACCAAGAGGTCTCAGGTTTTCTAAAAGCCCTACCTTCGGTAAAGACAACTCAAAATTTATGCAGGAGTGGAATAGGATCCAGGATGAGTGCTCTAATGATCTCATTAGGTTAATTATATATGAAAGGAACTGTGAGATCAAACAATTAGAGAAAGAGATTTTAAAAGCAATTAAGGCATTAGAACCTATAGTTATAGATACAGATTGCTCAGAGATTGAGCATGATCTTAAAGTAAAGTTAGAATATGAGGAAGATGAACTTTTAAAAACGAAACACAGTAAATTTTTAAGAGATAAATTAGACTATCAGCAAGGGAGACAGAGAGACTGGGCGAAAAAAGATAGAGGAAGGGTAGTAGGTGATGAATATATCCCCAATAAAAAAGAGAGAGGGGGATCTGCACATTCAAAAAACAGATATCAGAATTATCACACCTATGATGAAAAGAGAGAGAGCAGAATTAACAAAAATGATAGATCAAATAGAAATCGATCACGCTCTAACTATGGCAAGGGGTATCGGAATCCCAATTATAAAGGGAAAAACTACATTGAGGGTTTTAGATATGGCTCTAGGCCTCAGGGCCAATATAGAAACTATGAGAATGAATACAAAAACCCCCATGTAAGAACATCTAGATACTCACCCAGAAACTCCCCCAAACTCTCACCTAAGCGCCCAGCTAGACTGGAACCAACTACAGATTCACCTTCTTTTTTAGACCTAATTCGAACAAGGTTGGAGAGGAAGGTGAAAACTGTAAAAGATATACAGAATACCCCACAAGAGAAAAGAAAGATAAGGGATGTGTCAGACGAGGAACACGAGGAGGGACCAGAGCACAAAAGAAGAGGGTACTCTTGGGAAGGGACACCGTAGCTAACAAAGGTGTCTTTAATCTCTCCTCTACAGCTTTAAGTAAAGATCAATTGGGCATACTTGGAAGGGGCCTGAGCTTCTCGAAGGCCTGTGGACCAAGCTCCTTCCAACTGTTCAAAGATCTACATAAATTCACTCGCAACATTACCCTTAAGCGACATTTCCTGAAACAAGATATGGATACTAATTATAGTAAGGCCGTAACGGTTTCTGCAAATAACACCGATACGGAATTGGTTATCAGACATACTGACTTTAAAAGTCAATCCAAATTTTATCCTGCACATTCCAAAGGTCATCACATTAATACATTTTTTAACATGGTCATCAATGATTTTAATGCTCTATCCCACAATTTTAAGTCAGGTGACATTAAGCACAATCTCAGCAACAGCGAGTCACTAGCCCTTAAAAATCTAAAAGCAAATACTGATATAATTATCAGACAAGCAGATAAGGGTGGGGGCGTAGTAGTCCAAGATAGATGTGACTATGAAAAAGAAGCTTTACGACTACTAAACGATAAACTGTCATATATAGAATTATCTAAAGACCCGACGGCTGAATTTTTGAAGGAGCTGAAGGTCTTGTTAGACAACGCACTCGCCCTTTCTGTTATCACTACGGTGGAATTTGCCTTTTTATTCTCGGAATTCCCTAGGATCCCCATTTTTTATCATTTACCGAAAATCCACAAGTCTATGGTTGATCCTCCTGGACGCCCTATTGTGTCAGGTATACAATCGATGACAGCCAACCTCAGTCAATATGTGGATTTCTTTCTCCAACCCTATGTTGGTAAATTAACCTCTTATTTGAAAGATTCGACGGCAGTTTTAAACTTATTTAAGGATTTTCAATGGAAGAGTTCATATATATGGATCACATGCGATATAAAGGCCCTGTATACCAACATACCACATCATAAGGGGCTTGATGCGGTCAACTCATTTTTGATGGGTGATCAGGCATTACACCCATTGAATAGAAATTTTATTCTTGAGTCTATTAGTTTTATTTTAAAACATAATTATTTTCTGTTTCTTTCCACTTTCTACCTGCAGGTTTGCGGGACTGCTATGGGCACTAGATTTGCCCCCAGCTTCGCGAACCTGTACGTGGGTAAGTGGGAGTCACAGTTTCTTGTGCCCGACAACCCGCACCACAGGAATGTCGTTGTGTGGAAACGCTACATAGACGACATCCTGTGTGTGTGGGATGGTGATTGTGTCTCGGCCAGTGCATTTGTGGCTGATCTGAACAAAAATGATTTTAATCTCGAGTTTACACACAGAATTGATGCCACACAGATAGACTTTTTAGATCTGAGACTTACCTCTCGAGTGGATGGCACTGTGGAAACCGAGACCTTCTTTAAGGAGGTGGATACCAGCAATTTGCTGATGGCAAATAGCAGTCACAAGAGCACATGGATCAAAAACATACCAGGAGGGCAATTTGTCAGACTCAGACGTAACTGCAGTAGTGTAGAGGTCTTTAACCAACAGGCAAACAAATTATTTGTAAGGTTTAGAGAGAGGGGGTATCCTAAAGAACTTTTAGAAAGAGAGATAAAAAGAGTCCGTGATTTGGATCGTAAAGAACTGTTGATACAAAATAATAAAAAAAGAAATAACGCAATCCAATCAAATAAGGGTGGATTGGTAGATGTGGCTTTCATCACCAACTATAATTCTGTATATAGGGATATTGAGAAGGTTTTTAGCAAACACTGGGGCATACTGTGTAAAGATCCCATATTGGGATGTCATTTAGATACTAAACCACGGTTCATATATAGGAAAGCTAAAAACATTAAGAATATACTAGCACCTAGTGATGTGTTTGTATGTAGTAATACTACTACATCCAACACATGGCTTGGCACCAAACCAAAAGGTAATTATACCTGTGGTAAATGCAGTATCTGCAAGTATCTACACCCTGTAAAACAAACGTTTAAATCCAACAACACACTAGAGGTTTTTAATATTGATGACTTCATTTTATGTACTTCCACACACATTGTATACTTGTTGGAATGTGCATGTGGATATCAATACGTTGGCAGAACCAAACGGTGCCTTAAAATCCGTATTCAGGAACATGTCAGGAACATCAAAATTGGGTTTGAGAAACATAGTGTTTCAAGACACTTTTTATTACACCATGGTAAAGACCCTTCTAGTCTCACTTTTAAGGGGATTCAATTTATTCCAGTCAATAGAAGAGGGGGGGATAGAGTTAAAACATTATCCTCTAAGGAGACTTATTGGATACATAAGTTAGATACCATGTCCCCCAAGGGGCTTAATGAGGATGTGGATATTTGGGCACTGTATTAAACTCTAATCATTAGCCCATATCCATAATAGACCCATGGGACATGCTATTACTCTCCTTACTCTGTTTCCCTTTTCTCTGCTGCACTTTATCCTTTATTACTCTTAGTTAATTATTTTTATATACATATATGCAAAGGATTACAAGATGTCTATTTTAATTTTTGATATATTAATATTGTGTTTCTTTTTATTCCAGCATGGTTTTTTATATATTTATGGTAGGCTAGATTATAGGTTAGTTATTTGTCTATTTGTGTTTTTAGATTTTGTCAATAAAGTTTTTGTTTTAAAAGTAATAGTATATCTTCCCTATCACTTTGACCATGGCTCAGATGATTGGTCTAACTTTAATAGTCTGACCAATGAGACATCTCTGAGAGGTACTTAAGACCTCTGGGTAATGGCCAAAATTATTCCCTGAAGAAGTACTTAGATGTACGAAACGCGTTGGATGTATTTAGTCTATGCCATTATATTGTTTTTTAATATCCCCTGTATCTGCATTTAATTCATTATCATTTGGGTTTTTTTTTTGCTGATTGAAGCGGTTTTTGCGCCGCTATAGAGACTCTAAAGGACTTTCTCCTGCTCCTTCACTATTGCCACGGGAACTGTGACGTCACCCCGCTACACCACGTGACGGAGCGACATCGTGGCACGCTGTGCAGGCGCATGCAATTGCGGAAGTGTTTGCTGAGCCTCTCCATCGGCTCTGAACTGCCCTGCCACTGCTGCAGCTGAAAAAAATGTTGAAATCTCCATAGGAGAAACAGAGGACTGTAAGAAAGGGGAAAAAAAACCCTGGAAGAGGCATACTGCCACCTGAGACTCGTTTCCAGTGAGTGCCTGAACCTGCAGAGGAGCCAGACTGCTGCTGAGGAACTCCCTTGAAAGCAGCTTCCTCTCGAGTGGATGGCACTGTGGAAACCGAGGCCTTCTTTAAGGAGGTGGATACCAGCAATTTGCTGATGGCAAATAGCAGTCACAAGAGCACATGGATCAAAAACATACCAGGAGGGCAATTTGTCAGACTCAGACGTAACTGCAGTAGTGTAGAGGTCTTTAACCAACAGGCAAACAAATTATTTGTAAGGTTTAGAGAGAGGGGGTATCCTAAAGAACTTTTAGAAAGAGAGATAAAAAGAGTCCGTGATTTGGATCGTAAAGAACTGTTGATACAAAATAATAAAAAAAGAAATAACGCAATCCAATCAAATAAGGGTGGATTGGTAGATGTGGCTTTCATCACCAACTATAATTCTGTATATAGGGATATTGAGAAGGTTTTTAGCAAACACTGGGGCATACTGTGTAAAGATCCCATATTGGGATCTCATTTAGATACTAAACCACGGTTCATATATAGGAAAGCTAAAAACATTAAGAATATACTAGCACCTAGTGATGTGTTTGTATGTAGTAATACTACTACATCCAACACATGGCTTGGCACCAAACCAAAAGGTAATTATACCTGTGGTAAATGCAGTATCTGCAAGTATCTACACCCTGTAAAACAAACGTTTAAATCCAACAACACACTAGAGGTTTTTAATATTGATGACTTCATTTTATGTACTTCCACACACATTGTATACTTGTTGGAATGTGCATGTGGATATCAATACGTTGGCAGAACCAAACATCTGGTAATCAGCTTCCTGGCAGGAGCCTCTGTGACACTCTTTAGTCAGACTGGAAGCTGCTTCAAGGGAGTCTCAGCAGCACAGCTGGCTCCTCTGCAGGTTCAGGCACTCACTGGAAACGAGGTATCAGGGTGGGACAGTAGAAGCTCGTTCCAGGTTTTTTTTGTCCCCTTTCTTACAGTCCCGTTTTCCTATGGAGATTTATTAACATTTTTTTCAGTTGCAGCAGTGGCAGGGCAGTCAGAGGCAGATGGAGAGGCTCAGCCAAACACTTCCGCAATTGCATGCGCTGCACAGCAGTGCCCACGATCTCGCTCCGTCAGTGGTTTTGTAGCGGGGGGGGGTGACGTCAAAGTTCCCGTGGCAATAGTGTGAAGGAGCAGGGAGAAAGTCCGTAGAGTTCTCATAGCGGGCCGCAAAAAAACCGCTTCAACAGCAAAAAAAAACCCCAAAATGATAATGAATTATAAAGCAGATACAGGGGATAAAATTAATGGATAGCTAATACACAACGTTTAACTAATATTTTGGATAATTTGGCAACCAGGTATAGAAGACCTCGAGACTAATTAACAAAGTTACCAATCATGAGCAGCAGAGGGAAGATATGTTTTTTACAAAACTATTGACTAAAACAGTGACAAAAAACTACCTATACTGTTCATCTACTACCCCCCCCCTACTTGCCCCCCCTCTCCTCCTTTCAATTTCCGTTCGCCTCCGATTTCCCAATTCACCCTTGCTGCCCATCCGCCCTAACCCACTTCATTCCGTGAAGCTTAATACTCTAGAGATGCTCCCCCTCCTTGCCCCTCACTTAAGTGCCCTTCCCTCATCGAGCCGCAAATACCCTCCAGGAGTCCCCCGCTCTCTTTCCTTTCTCACAAACCCAAACTCCTTATGCACATCTCCACACTGACTAATTTATACAATAATACATATCTGCCTACCATAAATAATTAAAAAAACCATGCTGGATTAAAAAGAACACAATATTATATATCAAAAATTGCGAAAATAGACATCTTGTAATTAATCTTTGCATATATCGTATATAAAAATAATTCATAATAAGCGTTAGAGTAATAAAGGATTAAGTGCAGCCGAGAACAAGGGGAGAAACAGAGTAAGGGTAGGTAGTAATAGCATGTCCCATGGGGTCTATTATGAAGAATATGGGCATCATTAGAGTTAATACAGTGCCCAAAATCACAATCCTTCATTAGCCCCTTGGGGGACATGGTATCTAACTTATGTATCCGAAAGTCTCTTAGAGGATAATGTTTTAACTCTATCCCCCCCTCGTCTATTGACTGAGAATAATTGAAATCCCCTTAAAAGTGAGATCAGAAGGGTCTTTTACCATGGTGTATAAAAAGTGTCTTGAAACAACTATGTTTCTCAAACCCAATTTTGATGTTCCTGACATGTTCCTGAATACGGATTTTAAGGCACCGTTTGGTTCTGCCAACGTATTGAATCCACATGCACATTCCAACAAGTATACAAGTGGTGTGGAAGGTACATAAAAGGAAGTCATCAATATTAAAAACTCTGTGTGTTGTTGGATTTAAACGTTTGTTTACAGGGTTGTAGATACTGCCAGATACTGCATTACCACGGTTTAATTACTTTTGGTTTGGTGCCAAGCCATGTGTTGGATGTAGTAGTATTACTACATACAAACACATCACTAGGGCATAGTATATCTTAATGTTTTTAGCTTCCTATATATGAACCGTGGTTTGTATCTAATGAGATCCCAATATGGGATCTTTACACAGTATGCCCCAGTGTTTGCTAAAAACCTCTCAATATCCCTATATACAGAATTATAGTGGTGATGAAAGCACATCTACCAATCCAACCCTTATTTGATTGGATTGCGTTATTTCTTTTTTATTATTTTGTATCAACAGTTTCTTACGATCAAATTCACGGCTCTTTTTATCTCTCTTATAAAAGTTTTTAGGATACCCCTCTCTCTAAAACCTTACAAATAATTTGTTTGCCTGGTGGTTAAGACCTCTACACTACTGCCAGTTACGTCTGAGTCTGACAAATTGCCCTCCTGGTAGTTTTGATCATGTGCTCTTGTGACTGCTATTTGCCATCAGCAAATTGCTGGTATCCACCTGCCTTAAAGAAGGTCTCGGTTTCCACAGTGCCATCCACTCGAGAGGTAGTCTCAGATCTAAAAGTCTATCTGTTGGCATCAATTCTGGGTAAATCGAGATTAAAATCATTTTGTTCAGATCAGCACACAATGCACTGGCCGAGACACAATCACCATCCACCACACAGGATGCGTCTATGTAGGTTCCAACAACGACATTCCTGTGGTGCGGGTTGTCGGGCCACAAGAAATGGACTCCACTTACCCACGTACAGGTTCGCGAAGCTGGGGGCAAATCTAGTGCCATAGCAGCCCGCAAACCTGCAGGTAGAAAGTGGAAGAACCAGAAAAATAATTATGTTTTAAAATAACTAATAGACTCAAGAATAAAATTTCTATTCAATGGGTTTGTAATGCCTGAATCACCCATCAAAAATGACGTTGACCGCATCTAGCCCTTATGATGTGGATGTGGTATACAGGGCCTTTATATGCATGTGATCCATATATATGAAACTCTTCCATTTTGAAATCCTTAAATAAGTTAAAACTGCCGGTCGACTTTCAAATAAGAGGTTAATTACCAACATAGGGTTGGAGGGAAAGAAATCCACATATTGACTGAGGTTGGCTGTCATCGATTGGATACGACACAATAGGGCGTCCAGGAGGATCACATAGATTGTGGATTTTCGGTAAATGATAAAAAAATGGGTGTCCTAGGGAATTCGAGAATAAAAGGCAAATTCCACCGTAAGTGATAACAGAAGGGCCGAGTGCGTTGGCTAACAAGACCTTCGCTCCTTCAAAAATTCAGCCGTGGGTCTTTAGATAATTTCTATATATGACAGAGTTATCGTTTAGTAGTCGTAAAGCTTCTTTTTATAGTCACTCTATCTTGACTACTACGCCCCCACCCTTACTGGTTGTCTGATATAATTATATCAGTATTTGCTTTTAGATTTTTAAGGGCTAGTGACTCGCTTGCGAGATTGTGCTTAATGTCACTGACTTAAAATGTGGGATAGGCATTAAAATCATTGCATGACCATGTTAAAAAAAATGTAGTAATGTTGGACCTTTGGAATGTGCGGATAAAATTGTGATTGACATTTCAAGTCAGTATGTCTGATAACCAATCCGTATCGGTGTTATTTCGAGAAACCGTTACGGTCTTACTATCAATGTATCCATATCTTGTTTCAGGAAAGTGCTTAAGGGTAATGTTGCGAGGTGATTTTGTAGATCTTTGAACAGTTGGAAGGAAGCTTGGCACAGGCCTTCGAGAAGCTCAGGCCCCTTCAAGTATGCCAATTGATCTTTACTTAAGCTGTAGAGGAAGATTAAAGACACCTTTGTTAGCTACGGTGTCTTCCACAAGAGTACCCTCTCTTTGTGTCTGGTCCCTCCTCGTGTTCTCGTCTGACACATCCCTTATCTTTCTTTTCTCTTGTCGGGGGTCTGTATACTTTTACAGTTTCACCTTCCTCTCCAACCTTGTTCGAATTAGGTCTAAAAAAGAATTGGTGAATCTGTAGTTGGTTCCAGTCTAGCTGGGCGCTTAGGTGAGAGTTTGGGAGTTTCTGGGTGAGTATTAGATGGTTCTACATGGGGGTTTTTGTATTCATTCTCATAGTTTCATATTGGCCCTGAGGCCTAGAGCCATATCTAAAACCCTCAATGTAGTTTTTCCCTTTATAATTGGGATTCCGACTACCCCTTGCCATAGTTAGAGCGTGATCGATCTCTATTGACTATCATTTTGTTAATTCTGCTCTCTCTCTTTAACATAGGTGTGGTAATTCGATATCTGTTTTTTGAATGTGCAGATCCCCCCTCTCTCTTTTTTTGGGATTATTCATCACCTACTCCCGTCCTCTATCTTTTTCGCCCTAAGTCTCTCTGTACCCTGCTGATAGTCTAATTTATCTTCTTAAAAATTACTTGTGTTTCGTTTTTAAAAGTTCATCTCCTCATATTCTAACTTACTTTAAGATAACTGCTTCAATCTCTGGAGCAATCTGTATCTAACTATTAGGTTCTAAGCCTTAATTGCTTTTTAAATGTAAAATCTCCTTTCTCTAATTGTTTGAATCTCAACAGTCCATCTTCATATATAATAACCTAATGAGATAATTAGAGCACTCATCCTGGATCTATGCCAACTCCTGCATAAAAGTTTAGTTGTCTTTACCGAAGGTAGGGTTTAGAAAACCTGAGACCTCTTGGTATTCTACCCACATCTAGATAACTCTGTAGGGTTTTGGTTTCAAGCCATGTTTACCCTCAGAGTAAGCAATAACTTCTCCAATATTTTAAAGCGATCTTTTGCTGTTAAATCTTGGTTAGTGGGCTGACCAATTGTAACCACTTCACAGTAAAAAGGGATTTAAAGTGTTCCTCCCGTTTTCTCTCTACAATTGGCTAGGCTCCAAAACCATTGATGCATAAAGATGTACGCAAAAATATACAAAAAATATAGTGATAAAGGAATGTGAGACGTGGCTGCAACAGTTAAGAGGCAAAGATAGTTGAAAGGACAAGAATAAACTGTGCGATACTATCAACCTACTATATGATAGATAAATAAAGGCAGTGACTAAACCTTAAGAAACTATATAAACCACAATACCAAGTGATAAGTGATTATATAAAAAATTATATCATAACCGTTGTGTGGTTGATAAGGGCGTATGCTGCTATAACATTGGGGGTGGCTAGCACCCCCACACTCTAAGAAATGGAAACAAAAGAAAACAGCGCACAACGCCAAATAGTGAAGCAAAGTAAAAAAATGTATACAATATAGTGGGGTATAAAATCTGCGTACATCAAATAGAGCAAACATAAGCATTGGTGTATATCACACTGTTTACCACTCCAGGTTGTAGACAGTGGAATCTGGTAACAGCTTTCTCTGCAGGAGCCTCTGTTGACACTCTTTGTCCAGCTGGAAGCTGCTTTCAAGGGAGTTCTCAGCAGCAGTCTGGTCCTCTGCAGGTCAGGCACTCACTGGAAACGAGTCTCAGGTGGCAGTATGCCTCTTCCAGGGTTTTTTTCCCTTTCTTACAGTCCTCTGTTTTCCTATGGAGATTCAACATTTTTTTCAGCGCAGCAGTGGCAGGGCAGTTCAGAGCCGATGGAGAGGCTCAGCAAAACACTTCCGCAATTGCATCGCGCTGCACAAAGCGTGCCACGATGTCGCTCGTACGTAGGTGTAGCGGGGGGGGGTGAGTCACAGTTCCGTGGCAATAGTGAAGGAGCGGAAGCAAAGTCCTTAGAGTCTCTATAGCGCGCGCAAAAAAACCGCTTCATCAGCAAAAAAAAAACCCCAAATGATAATGAATTAAAGACAGATACAGGGGAATAAAAAACAATAATGGATAGGGACTAATACATCCAAGCGTTGTACATCTAGTACTTCTTCAGGGAATAATTTTGGCCATTACCAGAGGTTTAGAGTACTCTAGAGAGTCTCATTGGTAGACTATTAAACGTTAGCACCATATATTGGCCATGGGTAAACGTGATAGGGAAGATTATCAATACTTTTAAAACAAAAATTATTGACAAAATCTACGAACACAAACAAGAGCCCCAAATAACTAACCTACTAATTAGCCTCACACTAATATATAAAAAACATGCGGGAATAAAAAGAAAAATATTAAGATATCAAAAATTAAAATAGAAATCTCTGTAATCCTTTGCATATATGAGTATTAAAAAATCAATCAACTAAGAGTAATGAAGGATAAAGTGCAGCAGAGAAAAGGGACACAGAGTAAGTAGTAGGAGAGTAATGCATGTTCCAATGGGTTCTATATGGAATGGGCTAATGATTAGAGTTTAATACAGGGCCAAATATCAACATCCTCATTAAGCCCCTTGGGGGAATCGGTATTAACTTAGGTATCCAATAAGTCTCCTTAGAGGATAATTCGTTTTAACTCTATTCCCCCCTCTTTATTGACTGGAATAAATGGAATCCCCTTAAAAGTGAGACTAGAAGGGTCTTTACCATGGTGTAATAAAAGGGTCTTGAACACTATGTTTTCAAACCCAATTTTGATGTTCCATGACATGTCCTGAATACGGAGTTTAGGCACCGTTGGTTCTGCCAACGTATTGATATCCAACATGACACATTCAAACAAGTATACAAGGTGCTGTGGAGAGTACATAAAATGAGGTCAGCAATATTAAAAACCTCTAGTTGTTGTTGGATTTTAAACGTTTGTTTTACAGGGTGGTAGATACTTGCAGATACTGCATTTACCACCAGGTATTAATAAAAATTTTTTACAGTTGGTTTGGTGACAAGCATGGTTGGAGTGTAGAGTATTACTAATCCAAACACATCCAATAGGTGCTTAGTTTATTCTTAATGTTTTTAGCTTTCCTATATATGAACCGTGGTTAGTATCTAAATGAGGACCCACTATGGGATCTTACACAGTATGACCCGTGTTTGCTAAAAACCGGCTCAGATCCCTAATACAGTAATTATAGTTGGTGATGATAAGCACATATACAATCACCCTTATTGATTGGATGCCAGTTATTCTTTTTTTATATTTTGCTATCAAAAGTTCTGTACGATCCAAATCACGACTCTTTGTATCTCTCTTTCTAAAAGGTCCTTTAGGATACCCCACTTCTCTAAACCTTACAAAAATTGTTTGCCTGTTGGTTAAAGACCTTACACTACTGCAGTTACGTCTGAGCTGACAAATTGCCCGCCTGGTATGTTTTTGATCCATGTGCTTTTGGATCTGCCTATTTGCCATCAGCAAAATTGCTGGTATTCACATCCTTAAAGAAGTCTCGGTTTCCACAGTGCCATCACTCGAGAGGTAAGTCTTCAGATCTAAAAAGTCTTATCTGTGTGGACCATCAATCGGTGGGTAACTCGGATTAAAGCATTTTGTTCAGATCAGCCACAAATGCACTGGCCGAGGACACAATCACCATCCCACACACCAGGATGTAGTCTAGTAGCGTTTCCACACAACGACATTCCTTTGGGTGGGGTGTCGGGCCACAAGAACCTGTGACTCCCACTACCCAAGTACAGGTTCGCGAAGCAGCTGGGGGCAAATCTGTGCCAAGCAGTGCCCGCAAACCGTCAGGTAGAAGTGGAAAGAAACAGAAAATAATTATGTTTTAAAATACAACTAATAGACTCAGAATAAAAGTTCTATTCAATGGGTTGTAATGCCTGATCACATCAAAAATGAGTTGACAGCATCAAGCCCTTAGGATGTGTATGTTGATACGGGCACTTTTATATCGCATGTGATATCATATAAGAACTCTTACCATTTGAAAATCCTTAAATAAGTTTAAAACTGCCGTCGAATCTTTCAAATAAGAGGTTAATTTACCAACATAGGGTGGAGAACAGAAATCCACAATGGACTGAGGTTGGATGTCACGATTGATAACTGACTACAATAGGGCGTCAAGGAGGAATCAACCATAGACTTGTGGGATTTCGTTAAATGATAAAAAAAATGGGCGATCCTAGGGAATCGAGAATCAAAAGGCAAAGTCCACAGTAGTGATAACAGGGAAAGGGCGAAGTGCGTTTCTACAGACCTTCAGCTCCTTCAAAAAATTCAGCGTCGGGTCTTTAGATAATTCTATATATGACAGTTTATCGTTTAGTAGTCGTAAAGCTTCGTTTTCATAGTACCATCTATATTGCGATACTACGCCCCCAACCTTTATCTTGCTTGTCTGATAATTATAATCAGTATTTGCTTTTAGATTTTTAAGGGTAGTGACTCGCGGTTGAGAGATTGTGCTTAATTCACCTCTGCACTTAAAATTGTGGATGGGATAGGCATTAAAATCATGATGACCATGTTAAAAAATGTTATAATGTTGATGAACTTGGAATGCTGCAGGAGAAAATTTGGATTGATTTTAAAGTCAGTATGTCCTGATAACCAATTCCGTATCGTGTTATTTGCAGAAAAACCGTTACGGCCTTACGATAATGTATCCATATCTTGTGTTTCAGGAAAATGTGTTTTTTTTTTTTTATTTCGTTTTTCGCTAAGGAGTAATGTTGCGAGTGAATTTATGTAGATCTATGAACAGTGGAAGGAGCTTGGTCAACAGGCCTTCGAGAAGCTCAGGCCCCTCTCCAAGTATGACCCAATGATCTTTACTTAAAGCTGTAGAGGAGAGGAGAGAAGGATTAAGACACCTTTGTTTAGTACGGGTCCCTTCCAGAGTACACTATTCTTGTGCTTATGCCCTCCTCGTGTTCCTCGTTTGACACATCCTGATCTTTCTTTGCTCTTGGGGGAGTCTGGATATCTTTACAGTTTTCACCTTACTCTCCAACGCTTGTTCGAATTAGGTCTAAAAAAGAAGGGAATCTGTAGTTGCGTTCCAGTTAGCTGGGGTGGCGCTGGTGGGTTTGGGGAGTTTCTGGCGTGAGTATCTAGATGTTCTACATGGGGGTTTTTTATGCATTCATAGTTCTATATTGCCCTGCGGCCTTAGAGACATATCTAAACCCTCAATGTAGTTTTTCCCATGTCTAATTGGGATTCGATACCCCTGCCAAGTTAGAGCGTGCATCGATTTCTATTTGAATCTATCTTTTTGTTAATTTGCTCTCTCTATTTTCATCAAGCTGTGAATAATATGATATCTGTTTTTTGAATGTGCAGATCCCCTCTCTATTTTTATTGGGGATGATATTCATCACCTACTACCCATTCCTCATCTTTTTTCGCCCAGTCTCTGTGCCCTTGCTGATAGTCTAATTATCTTTAAAATTTACTGTGTTCGTTTTTAAAGTTCATCTCCTCATATTCTAACTTACTTAAGATCATGACTCAATCTCTGAGCAAGCGCGAGCTATAACTATAGGTTCTAATGCCCTTAATTGCTTTTAAAATCTCTTTCTCTAATTGTTGATCAACAGTGCCTTTCATAAGAATTAACCTAATTGAGATCATTAAGAGCACTCATCCGGGATCCTATTCACTACGCAGAAATTTTGAGTTGTCTTACCAGAAGGTAGGGCTTTTAGAAAACCTGAGACCTCTTGGTATCTACCCCCTCTAGGATAACTTGTAGGGTTTTGGTTTCAAGCCATGTTTTACCCGTCAGTAGCAATAACTTCTCCAATATTTAAAGCGATCTTTGTGTTAAATCAATTGGTCAGTGGGGCGACCATGTAACACTTCATCAGTAAAAAAGGGATTTTATTTAAAGTGTTCCTCCCTTTCTCTCTACCAATTGGCTAGGCTCCAAACCATTTTGCTGCCATAAGATGTCAGCAAAAAATATACAAATAAATATAGTGATAAAGGAATGTGAGACGTGCGGCAAACAGTCAAAGCAAAGATAGTGAAAGGACAAATATAACTGGGCGCTACTATCTAACTCCTAACTTATATATAGTAATTAAAGTGCAGTGACCTAAAACCATAACTAAATATATAAACCACAATATCCAAGGTGAATAGTGATTATATTAAAAAATTATATCATAACCGTTAGTGGTTGATAAGGGCTTCTGCTGCTATAACATTGGGGGTGGCCTACAGCCACCCCACACACTCTAGAAATGGAAACAAAAGAAACAGCGCACAACGCCAATAGTGAAGCAAGTAATAAAATGTATTACAATAATAGTGGGGTATAAAATCTGCGTACATCTCAAATAGAGAAAAACATAAGAGTTGGTCCGTAGACGCCCCCTAAAAACGTGGCCCGTGTTTACCCTACCATACAAGGGTTTGCTAGACAGGGGCGTGAATATGCCGGTGTTGGTAGTAATAAGCTTTCCTGCAGGAGACTCTGTGACACTCTCTGTCCAGCTGGAAGCTGACTTTCAAGGCGCGGTCTCAGAGCAGTATGGCTCCCTGCCAGGGCAGGCCACTCAACTGGAAACGAGTCTCAGGTGGCTAGAACAAGGATGCCTCGCCAGGGTTTTTTTAAACGCCTTCTTAAAGTTCCTATGTTTATCATATGGAGAAATTTCTAAACCATTTTTTTCAGATGCCGAAGTGGAAGGAAGTTAAGAGAAAGATGGAGAGGCTAAGAAAAATTAAGAAATTGAATGGACATGAAAGAGTAGAAAAGATTCTGTAGAGACGTAAAAAGTGTTGTGTATATTCCTTAGTTCTCTGCGTTGTTGCAGGGTCGTTTAGGTCCTGCTGTGTCATTCATTTATGGTGTATGTTTTTTTGCTTGGCTGTTTTGTTATATTCTGTGAGTTTAAGTTTGTTGCTAGTGATAGTTGTTATTTTGTGTATTTTTTGGTTTGGGTGGTTGTTTTTTTTTTTATTCGGTATGTTTTGTTTATAGTCGTTTTGATCTAGGGGGTTAATTGGGATGTTTGTTAATGTTTTTTCGTTTCTTTTTTTTTTTGTACATTCTACCCTCCTTCTCACCTATCTCTGTTTTTATTTTGTGTTTCATAGCTAAGCTAGCACGGTTTCCATTTTTTTTTTTTTTGTATGTTTTGTTTGGTTTTTTTGTGTTTTTGTCAGGATATGTGTGATCTTTGTTTTTTATTTTTTTGTTGTTGTTGTTCTGTTTCGTTTTGTGATTGTTTGGTTTGTATTAGTTCTAGTTTTTTGTTGTTTTTGTTGGTTTTGGTTTTTTTGTTTGGTTTGGTTTGTTTGTTTGTAGCGTGCGGGGGGTGACGTCACATGTTCCGGGCCACATAGTGAAGGAGCAGGAGAAAGTCCTTTTCAGAGTCTCTATAGCGGCGCAAAAAAAAAAACCGCTTCAATCAGCAACAAAAAAAAAAAAAAAAAACCCAAATGATAAGAATTAAATGCAGATACAGGGTGATATGAAAAAACAATATAATGGCATAGACAAATACATCCAAAGCGGTTCGCTACATCTAAGAATTACTGCAGGGGAATAATTTTGGCCATTACCCAGAGGTCTTAAGTACCCTCTCCAAGAGCTGTCTAAATTGGTCAGCTATTAAAGTTAGAACAATCATCTGAGCCCATGGTCAAAGTGATATAGGGAAGATCATACATATACTTTTTAAACAAAAACTTATTGACAAAACTCTAAAAAACACAAATAGACAAATAACTAACCTTATAACTAGCCTACATAAATATATAAAACAACCATGCTGGAAAAAAAGAAACCACAATATATATATCAAAAATTAAAATAGACATCTTGTAATCCTTTGCAGATATGTATATAAAAATTAATTAACTAAGAGTAATAAAGGATAAAGTGCAGCAGAGACAAAGGGGAACAGAGTAAGGAGGTATAGAGTCCCATGGGTCTATTATGGATATGGGCATAAGATTAGAGTTTAACAGTGCCCAAAATTCCACATCCTAACTTAAGCCTGGGGGGACATGGTGGTATCTAACTAGAATCATAAGTCTCCTTAGAGGATAATGTTTAAATCTATACCCCCCCTTTTCTATTGCTGGAATAAAGTGAATCCCCGTTAAAGTGAGACTAGAAGGGTCTTTACCATGGTGTAATAAAAGGTCTTGACACACTATGTTTCTCAAACCCAAATTTGATTGTTCAGGACATGTTCCTGAATACGGGATTTTAAGGCACCGTTTGGTTCTGCCAACGTTTGCATATCCACATGCAAATTCCAAACAAGTATACAATGGGTGTGGAACGTATACATAAAATGACGTCAATCAATATTAAAAACCTCTGTGTGTTGTTGATTTAAACGTTGTTTACAGGGTTGTAGCTACTTGCAGATTACTGCATTTACCACAGGTATAATTACCTTTTTTTTTGGTGCCAGCCATGTTGGTGTTTTGTTTTTTTTTTGTTGTGGATTTGTTTTGTTTGTTTATGTTTTGGTTCTTGTTTGAGAGTTTTGGATGTAGTAGATATTAATAATACATAACACATCACTAGGTGCTAGTATATTTCTAATGTTTTAGCTTTCCTATATATGAACCGTGGTTAGTATCTAAATGACATCACAATATGGGATCTTTAACAGTATGCCCAAGTGTTTGCCTAAAAACCTTCTCAATATCCCTATATACAGAATATAGTGGTGATGAAAGCCCACATCTACCAATCCATCCCTTATTTGATTGGATTGCGTTGATTTCTTTTTTTATTATTTTGTATCAAAAGTTCGTTTACGATCAAACACGGGACTCTTATCTCTCTTTCTCTATAAGTTCTTTAGGATACCCCTTCTCTAAACCTTACAAATAATTGTTGCCTGTTGGTTATAAGCCCTCTACCACTAACTGCAGACGTCTGAGTCTGACAAATTGCTCATCCGGTATGTTTGGATCAATGTGCCGCTTGTGATGCTATTGGCCATCAGCAAATGCCTGGTACCACCTCCTTAAAGAAGGTCTGGTTTTCCACAGTGCCATCCACTCGAGACGGGTTAAGTCTCCGATCTAAAAGTCTATCTGGTGGCATCCATTCTGTGTGTAAACTGAATTTAAAATCATTTTGTTCAGATCAGCCACACATGCACGGCCGAGAACACAATTCACCATCCCACACCACAACAGGATGTGTCTATGTAGCGTTTCCACCCAACGACATCCGTGGTGGTGCGGGTTGTCGGGAACAAGAAAACTGTTATGACTCCCACTTACCCACGTACAGGTTCGCCGAAGATGGGGGCAAATCTAGCTGCCCATAGCAGTCCGCAAACCTGCAGGTAGAAAGTGCGAAGCAACAGAAAAATTAAGTGTGTTTGTTAAAATAAAACTATAGAATCCAAGAATAAAATTTCTATTCAAGTGGGTATGTTGGTAAGGCCTGATCACCACATTCAACAATGAGTTGACCGCATTCAAGCCCCTGATGATGTGGTTTGGTATGTCTGGTATACAGGGCAATTATATCGCATGTGATCCATATATATGAACTCTTCCATGAAAATCCTTAAATAAGTTAAAAACTGCCGTCGAATCTTTAAAATAAGAGGTTAATTTAACAACATAGCGTTGGAGAACAGAAATCCACATATTGACTGAGGTGGCTGTCATCGATTGCTATACCTGACACAATAGGGCGTCAAGGAGGCTACACCATAAGACTTGTGGATTTTCGGTAAATGATAAAAAATGGGGGATCATGGAATTCCGAGAATAAAAAGGCAAATTCCACCCGTAGTGAAACAGAAAGGGCGAGCGTTGTCTAACAAGACCTCAGCTCCTTCAAAAAATTCAAGCCTCGGGTGATTTGAGATAATTCTATATATGACAGTTTATCGTTTAGGTAGTCGAAGCTTCTTTTCCATAGTCACATCTACTCTGAGAATACTACGCCCCCACCCTTATCTGCTTGTATGTAATTATATCAGTATTGTGTTTTAGATTTTTAAGGCTAGATGACTCGATGTTGCATGAGATTGTGCTAAGTAACCTGACTAAACCTTGTGGGATGTAGAGCATTAAACATCATTGATGACCAGTGTTAAAATTGGATTAATGTGATGGGAACTTTGAATGTGCCAGATGAAAATTTGGTATTGATTTTAAAGTCAGTATGTCTGATAACCAATCCGTATCGGTGTTATTGCAGTATGAGAAACCGTTACGGCCTTACTATATGAGTATCAACATATCTTGTTTCAGAAATGGTCGGTAAGGGTAAGGTTGCGAGTGAATGTTATTAGATCATTTGAACAGTGGAAGGAGCATTGGTCCAACAGGCTTTCGGAAGAGCTCAGGCCCCTTCCAAAGTATGCACAATTGATTTTACTTAAGCGTAGAGGAGAGATTAAAGAACCTTTGTAGCTACGGGTCCTTCCCAAGAGTACCCTTTCTTTTGTGCTCTGGTCCCTCTCGTGTTCCTCGTCTGTACACATCCTTATCTATTTTTCTGTGGGTGGATTCTGTATATCTTTTACAGTTTTCACCTTCCTCTCCAACCTTGTTCATTGTAATTAGGTCTAAAAAAGAAGGGTGAATTGTAGTTGAGTTCCAGTCTAGGCTGGGCAGCTTAGGTGGAGGAGTTTGGGGGAGTTTCTGGAGGGAGATCATAGATGTTATAGCATGGGGTGTTGTTGTATCATTCTCATAGTTTATATTGGCCCTGAGGCCTAGAGCCATATCTAAAACCCTCAATGTAGTTTTCCCTTTCATATTGGGATTCCGATACCTTCGCCTTAGTTAGAGCGTGATCGATCTCTATTTGATCTATATTTTGTTAATTCTGCTCTCTCTCTTTCACAAGGTGTGATAATTCTGATATCTGTTTTTGAATGTGCAGATCCCCCTCTCTCTTTTTATTGGGGTATATATCATCCACCTACTACCACTTCCTATTTATCTTTGGAGCCAGTAGTCTCTCTGTCTCCTTGCTGATAGTCTAATTTATCCTTAAAAATTTACTGGTGTTTCGTTTTTTAAAAAGTTGATCTTCCTCATTATTCTAACTTGTACTTTAAGATCATGCTCAATCTCTGAGCAATCTGTCATCATAATATGGTTCTAATGCCCTAATTGCTTTTTTAAATCTCTTTCTCTAATTGTTTGATCTCCATAGTTCCTTTCATATATAATTAACCTAATGAGATCATTAGAGCACTCATCCTGGATCCTATTCCCATCCTGCATAAATTTTGAGTTGTCTTTACCGAAGGTAGGGCTTTTAGATAAACCTGAGACCTCTGGTATTTACCCATACGTAGATAACTCTGTAGGGTTTTGTTTCAAGCCAATGTTACCCTCAGTATGCAAATAATTCCCAATCTTTTAAAGAGATCTTGTGCTTGTTTAGAATCACAATTGGTTCAGTGGGTGACCATGTAAACACTCTCAGTAAAAAGGGTTTAAAGATGTTCCTCCATTTTCTCTCTACAATTGGCTAGGCTCCAAACAATTTTGATGCCAATAAAGAATGTACGCAAAAATATACAAATACAATATAGTGATAAAGGAATGTGAGACGTGCTTTGCAACAGTAAAGAGCAAAGATAGTGAAAGGACAAAGAATAAACTGTGCGCTATATCTAACTCCTACGTATATAGATAATAAATAAAGTGCAGTGATAAACAACCATAAAAAATATAAACCACATACCAAGTGAATAAAGTGATATATAAAAAATTATATATAACCGTGTGGTCTTGAAACGGGCGTTCTGCTGCTATAACATTGGGGGTGGTATAGCACCCCACACAATCTAAGAAAGGAAACAAAAAGAAAACAGCGCACCACGCCAAATACGGTGAAGCAAGTAATAAAAATGTATTACAATAATAGTGGGTATAAAATCTGACGTACATCAAATAGAGGAAAACATAAGCATTTGGTGTATATCACACTGTTTACCACTACAGGGTTGTAGACAGGGGAATCTGGTAATCAGCTTCTCTGCAGGAGCCTCTGTGACACTCTTTGTCCAGCTGGAAGCTGATTTCAAGGGAGTCCTCAGCGCAGTCTGGCCCTCTGCAGGTTCAGGCACTCACTGGAAACGAGTCTCAGGTGGCAGTAGGCCTCCTTCCCGGGTTTTTTTTTCCCTTTCTTACAGTCCTCTGTTTCTACCATGGAGATTTCAACATTTTTTTCAGCTGCAGCAGTGGCAGGGCAGTTCAGAGCCGATGGAGAGGATCAGCAAACACTTCCGCAATTGCATGAGCCTGACACAGTGATGCCACGATGTGGCTCCGTCACGTGGTGTAGGCGGGGTGACGTCACAGTTCCCGTTGGCAATAGTGAAGGAGCAGGAGAAAGTCCTTTAGAGTCTCTTAGCGGCAGCAAAAAAACCGCTTCATCAGACAAAAAAAACCCCAAAATTGCTAATGATTAATGCAGATACAGGGATATTAAAAAACAATATAATGGCTAGACTAAATACATCCAACGCGGTTTCGTACATCTAAGTACTGCTTAGGGAATAATTTGGCCATTACCAGAGGTCTTAAGTCACTCTCAAGAGAATGTCTCATTGGTCACGACTATTAAAGTTGACCAATCATCTGAGCCATGCGTCAAGTGATAGGGAAGATGATATACTATTACTTTGTAAAACAAAAATTTATTGACAAAATCTAAAAACAACAAAAAGACAAATAACGAACCTATAATCTAGCCTACCATAAATATATAAAAAACAACCTGCGAATAAAAAGAAACACAATATTAATAATCAAAAATTAAAATAGACTCTTGTAATCCTTTGCCATATGTATATAAAAATAATGAACTAAGAGTAATAAAGGATAAAGTGCAGCAGAGAAAGGGCAACAGGAGTAAGGAGAGTAATAGAAATGTCCCATGGGTCTATTATGGATATGGGCTAATGATTAGAGTTTTAATACAGTGCCCAAATATCCACATCCTCATTAAGCCCTTGGGGGACATGGTGATCTAACTTAGTATCCATAAGTCTACTTAGAGGGATAATGTTTTAACTCTATCCCCCCTCTTCTATTGACTGGAATAAATTGAATCCCCTTTAAAAGTGAGGACTAGAAGGGTCTTTACCATGGTTTGTTAATAAAAAGTGTCTTGAAAACAACTTATTTTCCAAACCCAATTTTGATGTTCCTGACATGTTCATGAATAGGATTTTAGGCCCACACGTTTGGTTCCTGCAACGTATTGATATCCACATGCACATTCCAAACAAGTAACAATTTGTGTTGGAAGTACATAAAATGAAGTCATCAATATTAAAAACCTCTAGTGTGTTGGTGGATTATTAACGTTTGTTTTACAGAGCGATGTACGAAGCCTCTTGCATGTGATACTGCATTTACCACAGGTATAAGTACCTTTTGGTTTGGAGGGCCAAGCATTGCGTTGGATATGTAGTGTAGTAGTATTACTACATACAAAATCATCACGTAGGTGCTAGTATATTCATTATGTGTTTTAGCTTTCCTATATATGAACCGTGGTTTTTTATATCTAAAGGAAATCCCAATATGGATCTTTACCAGTATGACCCGTGTTGCTTAAAACTGCTCAATATCCTGAAGAATACGTAGATGTACGAAACGCGTGTTGGATGTATTAGTCTGGCCATGATATTGTTTTAATATCCCCGGTATCGGCATTTATTCATTATCATTGGTTTTTTTTTTGCTGATTGAAGCGTTTTTCGCCGCTATAGAGACTCTAAGACTTTCTCCTGCTCCTTTCACTATTGCCACCGGGAACTGTGACGTCAACCCGCTACACCACGTGACGAGCGAAATCGTGGCACGCTGTTTGCAGGCCATGCAATTGCGGAAGTGTTGCTGAGCTCTCATCGGCTCTGAAACTGCCCTGCCACTGCCTGCCAGCTGAAAAAAATGTTGAAATCTCCATAGGAGAAACAGAGGACTGTAAGAAACGGATCGAAGAAAAAAACCCGGGAAGAGGCATACTGCCACCTGAGGACTCCGTTCCAGTGAGTGCCTGCTGAACTGCAGAGGAGCCAGGATGCTGATGAGGAATCTGAAAGCAGCTTCCAGCTGGACAAAGAGTGTCACAAGAGCTCCTGCAGAGAAAGCTGATTACCAGATTCCCTGTCTACAACCCTGGAGTGGTAACAAGTGTGATTATACACCAAATGCTATATGTTTGGCGCGGTATTTGATGTACGCAGATTATACCCCACTGTATTGTAATAATTTTTATTACTGCTTCACTATTGCGTGTGCGCTGTTTTTCTTTTTTGTTTCCATTTCTTAGAGTGGGTGGGGTGCTGAGCCCACAATTGTTTATAGCAGCAGACGCCATTCCGCTCAACCACACGGTTTATGATAAATTTTTATATAATCACTTATCACTGGTATTGGGTTTATATAGTTTATTTAGGTTTAGTCACGCACTTTATTTATCGTATATATAAGTAGGAGTTAGATAGTAGCGCACAGTTTATTCTTGTCCTTTCACTATCTTTGCTCTTTACTGTTGCAGCACGTCTCACATTCCTTTATCACTATATTTATTTGTATATTTTTTGCGTACATCTTTATTGCATCAAAATGGTTTGGAGCCTAGCCAATTGTAGAGAGAAAAGGGAGGAACACTTTAAATCCCTTTTTACTGATGAAGTGTTACATGGTCAGCCCACTGAACCAATTGATTTAACAGCAAAAGATCGCTTTAAAATATTGGAGAAGTTATTGCTTACTGAGGGTAAACATTGGCTTGAAACCAAAACCCTACAGAGTTATCTAGATGTGGGTAGAATACCAAGAGGTCTCAGGTTTTCTAAAAGCCCTACCTTCGGTAAAGACAACTCAAAATTTATGCAGGAGTGGAATAGGATCCAGGATGAGTGCTCTAATGATCTCATTAGGTTAATTATATATGAAAGGAACTGTGAGATCAAACAATTAGAGAAAGAGATTTTAAAAGCAATTAAGGCATTAGAACCTATAGTTATAGATACAGATTGCTCAGAGATTGAGCATGATCTTAAAGTAAAGTTAGAATATGAGGAAGATGAACTTTTAAAAACGAAACACAGTAAATTTTTAAGAGATAAATTAGACTATCAGCAAGGGAGACAGAGAGACTGGGCGAAAAAAGATAGAGGAAGGGTAGTAGGTGATGAATATATCCCCAATAAAAAAGAGAGAGGGGGATCTGCACATTCAAAAAACAGATATCAGAATTATCACACCTATGATGAAAAGAGAGAGAGCAGAATTAACAAAAATGATAGATCAAATAGAGATCGATCACGCTCTAACTATGGCAAGGGGTATCGGAATCCCAATTATAAAGGGAAAAACTACATTGAGGGTTTTAGATATGGCTCTAGGCCTCAGGGCCAATATAGAAACTATGAGAATGAATACAAAAACCCCCATGTAAGAACATCTAGATACTCACCCAGAAACTCCCCCAAACTCTCACCTAAGCGCCCAGCTAGACTGGAACCAACTACAGATTCACCTTCTTTTTTAGACCTAATTCGAACAAGGTTGGAGAGGAAGGTGAAAACTGTAAAAGATATACAGAATACCCCACAAGAGAAAAGAAAGATAAGGGATGTGTCAGACGAGGAACACGAGGAGGGACCAGAGCACAAAAGAAGAGGGTACTCTTGGGAAGGGACACCGTAGCTAACAAAGGTGTCTTTAATCTCTCCTCTACAGCTTTAAGTAAAGATCAATTGGGCATACTTGGAAGGGGCCTGAGCTTCTCGAAGGCCTGTGGACCAAGCTCCTTCCAACTGTTCAAAGATCTACATAAATTCACTCGCAACATTACCCTTAAGCGACATTTCCTGAAACAAGATATGGATACTAATTATAGTAAGGCCGTAACGGTTTCTGCAAATAACACCGATACGGAATTGGTTATCAGACATACTGACTTTAAAAGTCAATCCAAATTTTATCCTGCACATTCCAAAGGTCATCACATTAATACATTTTTTAACATGGTCATCAATGATTTTAATGCTCTATCCCACAATTTTAAGTCAGGTGACATTAAGCACTATCTCAGCAACAGCGAGTCACTAGCCCTTAAAAATCTAAAAGCAAATACTGATATAATTATCAGACAAGCAGATAAGGGTGGGGGCGTAGTAGTCCAAGATAGATGTGACTATGAAAAAGAAGCTTTACGACTACTAAACGATAAACTGTCATATATAGAATTATCTAAAGACCCGACGGCTGAATTTTTGAAGGAGCTGAAGGTCTTGTTAGACAACGCACTCGCCCTTTCTGTTATCACTACGGTGGAATTTGCCTTTTTATTCTCGGAATTCCCTAGGATCCCCATTTTTTATCATTTACCGAAAATCCACAAGTCTATGGTTGATCCTCCTGGACGCCCTATTGTGTCAGGTATACAATCGATGACAGCCAACCTCAGTCAATATGTGGATTTCTTTCTCCAACCCTATGTTGGTAAATTAACCTCTTATTTGAAAGATTCGACGGCAGTTTTAAACTTATTTAAGGATTTTCAATGGAAGAGTTCATATATATGGATCACATGCGATATAAAGGCCCTGTATACCAACATACCACATCATAAGGGGCTAGATGCGGTCAACTCATTTTTGATGGGTGATCAGGCATTACACCCATTGAATAGAAATTTTATTCTTGAGTCTATTAGTTTTATTTTAAAACATAATTATTTTCTGTTTCTTTCCACTTTCTACCTGCAGGTTTGCGGGACTGCTATGGGCACTAGATTTGCCCCCAGCTTCGCGAACCTGTACGTGGGTAAGTGGGAGTCACAGTTTCTTGTGCCCGACAACCCGCACCACAGGAATGTCGTTGTGTGGAAACGCTACATAGACGACATCCTGTGTGTGTGGGATGGTGATTGTGTCTCGGCCAGTGCATTTGTGGCTGATCTGAACAAAAATGATTTTAATCTCGAGTTTACACACAGAATTGATGCCACACAGATAGACTTTTTAGATCTGAGACTTACCTCTCGAGTGGATGGCACTGTGGAAACCGAGACCTTCTTTAAGGAGGTGGATACCAGCAATTTGCTGATGGCAAATAGCAGTCACAAGAGCACATGGATCAAAAACATACCAGGAGGGCAATTTGTCAGACTCAGACGTAACTGCAGTAGTGTAGAGGTCTTTAACCAACAGGCAAACAAATTATTTGTAAGGTTTAGAGAGAGGGGGTATCCTAAAGAACTTTTAGAAAGAGAGATAAAAAGAGTCCGTGATTTGGATCGTAAAGAACTGTTGATACAAAATAATAAAAAAAGAAATAACGCAATCCAATCAAATAAGGGTGGATTGGTAGATGTGGCTTTCATCACCAACTATAATTCTGTATATAGGGATATTGAGAAGGTTTTTAGCAAACACTGGGGCATACTGTGTAAAGATCCCATATTGGGATCTCATTTAGATACTAAACCACGGTTCATATATAGGAAAGCTAAAAACATTAAGAATATACTAGCACCTAGTGATGTGTTTGTATGTAGTAATACTACTACATCCAACACATGGCTTGGCACCAAACCAAAAGGTAATTATACCTGTGGTAAATGCAGTATCTGCAAGTATCTACACCCTGTAAAACAAACGTTTAAATCCAACAACACACTAGAGGTTTTTAATATTGATGACTTCATTTTATGTACTTCCACACACATTGTATACTTGTTGGAATGTGCATGTGGATATCAATACGTTGGCAGAACCAAACGGTGCCTTAAAATCCGTATTCAGGAACATGTCAGGAACATCAAAATTGGGTTTGAGAAACATAGTGTTTCAAGACACTTTTTATTACACCATGGTAAAGACCCTTCTAGTCTCACTTTTAAGGGGATTCAATTTATTCCAGTCAATAGAAGAGGGGGGGATAGAGTTAAAACATTATCCTCTAAGGAGACTTATTGGATACATAAGTTAGATACCATGTCCCCCAAGGGGCTTAATGAGGATGTGGATATTTGGGCACTGTATTAAACTCTAATCATTAGCCCATATCCATAATAGACCCATGGGACATGCTATTACTCTCCTTACTCTGTTTCCCTTTACTCTGCTGCACTTTATCCTTTATTACTCTTAGTTAATTATTTTTATATACATATATGCAAAGGATTACAAGATGTCTATTTTAATTTTTGATATATTAATATTGTGTTTCTTTTTATTCCAGCATGGTTTTTTATATATTTATGGTAGGCTAGATTATAGGTTAGTTATTTGTCTATTTGTGTTTTTAGATTTTGTCAATAAAGTTTTTGTTTTAAAAGTAATAGTATATCTTCCCTATCACTTTGACCATGGCTCAGACGATTGGTCTAACTTTAATAGTCTGACCAATGAGACATCTCTGAGAGGTACTTAAGACCTCTGGGTAATGGCCAAAATTATTCCCTGAAGAAGTACTTAGATGTACGAAACGCGTTGGATGTATTTAGTCTATGCCATTATATTGTTTTTTAATATCCCCTGTATCTGCATTTAATTCATTATCATTTGGGGTTTTTTTTTGCTGATTGAAGCGGTTTTTGCGCCGCTATAGAGACTCTAAAGGACTTTCTCCTGCTCCTTCACTATTGCCACGGGAACTGTGACGTCACCCCGCTACACCACGTGACGGAGCGACATCGTGGCACGCTGTGCAGGCGCATGCAATTGCGGAAGTGTTTGCTGAGCCTCTCCATCGGCTCTGAACTGCCCTGCCACTGCTGCAGCTGAAAAAAATGTTGAAATCTCCATAGGAGAAACAGAGGACTGTAAGAAAGGGGAAAAAAACCCCTGGAAGAGGCATACTGCCACCTGAGACTCGTTTCCAGTGAGTGCCTGAACCTGCAGAGGAGCCAGACTGCTGCTGAGGAACTCCCTTGAAAGCAGCTTCCAGCTAGACAAAGAGTGTCACAGAGGCTCCTGCAGAGAAAGCTGATTACCAGATTCCCCTGTCTACAACCCTGGAGTGGTAAACAAGTGTGATATACACCAAATGCTTATGTTTTCTCTATTTGATGTACGCAGATTTTATACCCCATTATTATTGTAATACATTTTTATTACTTGCTTCACTATTTGGCGTTGTGCGCTGTTTTCTTTTTGTTTCCACAACACTCACTGGCTGACTTGCTTGTCAGATAAATTTGAACCACTCATAGAATGAATGCATTTAAATAAAAATAAAAAAGAACCCACAGGTGTACACCTTAGGGCCCCCCTAGTATACATGCATTGTTTCAGGTGTCTACGTTGCATTGTCTTGGAGCTATTGCTCTGAGAGACAGACTCTCTTTTATTATTGAACTAGAAAGGAAAGCAAATCTTAACAAGTAAGATTCACAGAAACTTCATAGCGTGGCACTCAGGGCGTGTAAAGAAAATACAAAATGTATTGAATAATTAAATATGCAGTCAAATGTATGACAAACCAGACAAAAGTGATGAAAAATATTTAAAAACATATATAACTAGACCGTCTCCAAAGTGCTAAAGTAAAAAAACAATAATGTCAGCAAACAAGGTGTGATGAGGTACCAAAAAGTGTCACATAATAGTACAGTACCACTAAGGTTACAAAGGGTACAGTAACCTCACAGTTAAACCTCACAGAAAATCCTTAAGGTCCCGGAGGGGTCAATGTAAAATCTCTCCTGGAACTGGGATGTCTGTCAAACCGGTAAAAATGGTGACATGGGAACACCTCAAATCAGGGTAGATGTAAATACATATGTTAGAATGTTAGCAAAACCAATGCATATATGATACATAGTAAACCCTGGTGGAAAGTAGCAATTGCAGATGGATACAAATGGCAATACATGTGGTATCAAATACTGGGAAGGAGTAGTATATGCGGCTGAAAAGACTGTAGCCCTAATAAGCAGTAATGAACAGAAGTGGATACATGGAATCAAGTATCAAGAAATGTATATAGTCCCATACTATTATCGTCCACTCTTAAAGATGTATGGAAAATTAGTGCTATTCAGCAGAGCTCTAAACTGCAGCTCTTCCTGCCAGAGTGAGTGGCCATAAGCAGATATAACGGGGATATCAGATGAACACAGAGATAACTGTGAACAAAATAGTACAGCCCCCAAATCAACATCAGCATATTCACATGAACCAGAGGTATACACTGATTAGTTCCTGCGGTCCATGCAGAGTCAACAGTCCTTTAGAGCATCATCATCAGGGCCGTCTGGGAATATTGCGGGGCTCTGTGTTTAGACTTGTGGTGCGGGGCCTCTTACCTTCTCCTTCTCCATCTCTGCCTGCAGGTTCCCTCATTATGGTGCGATGACAACGGGACTTCACGTTATGTCGTGATGTTTCAGGGCGCCTTGACGAGGGACACTGCAGGAAGATATGGTGAAGGAGAATCTAAGAGAGTTACAGTGGTCCCATGCTCTTCCCTGGCAATCACCTCGATTGTTGTGGGGAAGAGCATGGGGACCTCTAACCGCAGGGGTCTGTGCGGTGGAACTGATGGCATTATTTTGAGTGCATTTCAAAGTGTCTAACATATTGAAGAAGATATGATTCAACCTTTCTGGTTGTGGATCATGTTGACAGTGATATGGACTAGTACAGGATTTCTTTATTCCTAACATATCCAACATCTCCTTGGTGAAGTGACTTTCAAAGTCCCTTCCCTAAATTGAATGAATCCTTTTGGGTAAGCCATAATGCCTGAAGTAGTTTTCCCGTAATAGCTTTACCACTGTAAATACCGCTCACTATTCTTTAGCTGGGAAAGCCTGGGCATAGCGCGTAAATTGATCTGTAGCCACCAGCACATTCAAAAAGTTATTTTCGATCTGGTGCAATAGTGAGAAAATCCATGCAGTCTAAATCAAACAGCTGTTCAACACTGAGATGACATGATGGAGCTGCTCGTACTAGAAGTGTTTTACCTTGCACACAACTGCCACAGTTCTTAAATAAGATTCAACATCTTTTCTCATTTTGTGCCAAAAGAATCTGTCTCGAACTAAAACATAAATCTTAGCAATCCCTAAATGGCCCATCTCAACATGTGAGGATTGCAGCACACACTTTCAGGAGCAACTGGAGAGTACTAGTTGCAATTTGATCAGATGTTCTTCAGTTTGAAAAATATGATAAATGTCTCCATTGTTTAGGGTAAAGTATGCTGTGTGTATGGGATATAATCCCAGTATTCAGGGCTCAGCTGTTTGTGGTATACATTTGATTATACATTTAATCACAATCCATCCAGACGCTTGAGCATAGATAAAGCTGTATGAGACTCACTGTGGTATATAGGCAGACAGGTGTACAGGCTATGCTGGAGGAATGACACAGAACTCTATATATACCATAAAGGCACTGTCTAAATCCCCAGTAAAACCAAAGTACATACCTTGTAATTAACAATTCTTGTTAGAGCCTCAGTGGAACAGCTGCTCAGTCTTTAGATGAATGCGTGCATCACGCCAGTAACATAGATAGGTGGTGTGTGGTCCCGTGGGATCAAATGGCGGAGCACTGCAAATGTAAGCAATGGGGGCTGCAAACCAGTTCCGGATTAAAAATAATTTATTGGGTGGTCATACGGAGTACAAAAAACACTCTGACGCATTTCAGGACCTGCGTCCCTTTATCAAAGAGTAAATGCGCGTCTGCTAGGTTCCCCGTTATAAGCTCTGGCTCCCGCCCCCAACGATGACGTCACGGGGACTCCAAATATCGCGCGAGTTGCTGGATAAGCTAGCTCATTGGTAGGTATGACAACCAATAGCGCAACTCGTTGGAGAATAGCCTCCCCTGTAGGAGTGGCCTGGGAGTCATATGTATAACAGAGAAGTAACAAAATATACAAAACACAACGTGAATAAAAACAAAGAAATATTTGCTAACACTATACTAATTAAAAAACGCAATCGTTAAAAACATAAGAGATGGAAAACTGTCTAATGTCTAGCACGTACATAATTATGCTATTTCTCAGGAAGTAATTTGTATCAAATAAGCAAACAAAGTTACACATCCAGATTGGTCCATGGTAAACAACACCATAACTATGCGTATTCTTTCCAAAAACTACATTCACATACCCCAAATGAATAAATGGGTAGTGCAACTCTAGAATGACAGTAAGTATACATATATGATATTGCTACATGGAAACAGTACAAAAAAGATTCGTGAGGACAGGATATTATATTCCCAATGTGTAAGACCTCTAATTACTACTTTGGAACCAGATAATACCACAATGTATTTACAGTCTTGTTACTATAGCACAATATCTTATCTGTGTATCTGATAGTCGCACCAGATGCATAAGGATTTTTTAAGACATAAACAATGGGTAAACCTTGGTAAGTATACATGACATTGCCATTTGTAAATCACAGAAAAGGATATTAAAATTACTGTATACTGTATAGACAAGAGAGTACTACATGATGTATGGTCTCATTGTCATAAGAACTTATGTTTTACATGCATCTAATATCCATAGTAAATACATCGGGATATATACATTGTAAACAATAGTTTGACATTGGTCTAAAAATCGTTTGGATGTCCAGCCAATGGAAGAAATAGGCAGCACAACTCCATAATGAACATGAAAAGATGTATATAACATGACTGTATATAATCTATATGTGTGGACACAAAATACTGTTGCAGATGGCAATGCAAATGGTATATATGCCATGTTGTTAATATATAGAAACAAAGTTACATAACACCTACTTTTAATCAAGGAAATGTTTGAGCTCCCAGTCTAGATTCATGCCCCTGGGTGCCAATGTCCCAAGGGCATAAATCCAGAACATTTCTCTTTTATTGAGGAGAGATTCTCTATTTCCTCCATGTATATGAGGACGTATATGCTCAAGTGCACTAAAAGAGAAATTCTGCAAAGAACCAGATTGACATTTGGAAAAATAACGCACAACTGGGTATCTCTCATCTTTGTTTTTAATTGTTCTAACATGTTCTACAATCCTCTCTCTTAGTGGGCGGATTGTCCTGCCCACATAAGAGCTGCCACAAGTGCATCTCAATGTATATATTACAAATTTAGTGTTACATGTCATCAGGGAATTAAGAGTGTGAGTTCTCTTTGTATTAACATTTTTTATGTGTTTCATGGGGGAGGCGTGTCGGCACATTCTACAATTACCGCAACTGAAGAAACCTTTGACTTTGGGTTTAGAGTTGTTTTTTTTGGGATCAAATAGACTGGGTGAAATTCTATTGGCTATTGTTTTGGCCTTCCTGAAAACTATTTTTGGCTGATCTAATATGTAGTTATCCAGGTCCTTGTCAAGTTTGAGTATATCCCAGTGTTTTGTCAAAATGGCTCTGATTTGGTTAGCCTGTCTAGAAAATGTAGTAATAAACAGTGGTGAATCTTCAGTAGGTGTAGTATGTTTTTGTATTTTTGATTTTTTATTAGATTTTGTTTGTTGTAAAAGTGCCGACCTATCCATGTTTAGTGCATGATTTAAGGCGCTATTCATGTCCTCATCCCTATAGCCCCTACATTTGAACCTTTCTGATAGGTCTTCTGCTTGAATCAGAAATAACTCATCTGTTGAACAGAGTCTCCGAAGTCTGAGGTATTGTCCTTTCGGAATACCTCTGACCAGGGGTCGAGGGTGTGCACTATTGGCCATGAGCAAGGAATTCTTGGAGTTTTCCTTTCTATGCATCTTAGTTTGAATTCTAAGATCTGAATCTAAATATAAATGTAGGTCAAGAAAGTCAATCTCACTCTCATGTGTATTTGATGTGAATTTAAGATTAAAGGCATTGTTGTTCAGATATACAAGAAATTCATGAAAAATAAAAGTGTTACCAGACCAAATAATTAATAAGTCGTCTATATATCGACGATAAAAAATAATGTGTTGTCTAAAAGGGTTAGCATCACCAAAAATAAAAGTGGTTTTCCAAAAACCCATAAATAAATTGGCATATGAGGGTGCAAAGGAGGTCCCCATAGCCGTGCCTTGTGTTTGTAAGTAGTAAGTGTTATTAAATAAAAAATAGTTGTGTTGCAAAAGAAAAATGATTGAATCAAGGATAAAGGTGCTCTGTGCCAGGTGGATATTGGAGTGATTAAGAAAATAACTTATAGCTTTAATACCTAGTGTGTGATTAATATTAGTGTGACCCACCGGTATGATTGTGACCATGTAATCTCTTGTATATCTGTCAACAAGTCTATTGAATCACGCAAGAAAGACGGAAGCGTCTTGACCATAGGCTGTAGGAATTGATCCACGTACCTAGAAAGACCATCTCCCAAAGATCCAATGCTCGATATAATTGGTCTACCTGGAGGGTTGACCAGAGACTTATGGATCTTTGGGAGATGGTGAAAAATAGGTACTGTGGGACATTGATTGTAAATAAATTGGTATTCTTTTTGTGTAAGAACTCCTAATTCCTTGCCCATTTCCAAGAGTTCTCTTATCTCAATAAGGTATGGAGCTGTGGGATTTCTTTCTAGTTTGCAGTAAGCCTCTGTATTGTTCAATTGTCTTAGGGCTTCTTTAAGATATAAATCTGCATGCATAACCACCACAGCCCCACCCTTATCCGCATTTTTGATAACTATGTCACCTCTTTTGCTAAGTAAATTAAGGTTTAACCTTTCATCCTTAGAGAGATTGCCATGTTGGGAAGTAGAAAATGTGAAACCTCTCGCCAATGTTGCAGATCCTTTTCTACCAGTTTTTCAAAGGTTTCAATATGGGCACCTTTATTGAAAAACGGGCAAAAAACTGATTTGCTCTTTAAATTGGTATGTTTACTATCAACCAGAAAATTGAATTGCTGCTTAATATCAATTGATGAAGGCTCTCCTGACTCTTGTTCAGTGAGCAGATCATTCATGTCTTGAATTACGGTCAATTCTCTAAAGGATGGTGTTGCTGGTATATCCACGGGGGGGATGGACTGGACTCATCCCTATCATCCTGTGGAGGAGTGTGGTATGTCTAACAGCCCTGAAAAGGAAAAATTTCTTAAGTGATAGTTTCCTCACATATTTTTGAAGAGCAATGACAGTGCTGAAGAGGTCAAAATCCTCGCTGAGGGCGAAGTTGAGACCCTTCTCCAGCACTGCCACCTCTCCATCTGTAAGAGTGACACCTGAGATGTTTATTACATTTGTAGGATTATTCAATAGTCCCGCTTACTCTGGGTGGCGCCCCGTCTTTTGGACGAGCGCCTTGTCCTTTTTGATAGTTTTTTGAGTTTTTTGAACTCCTTAGATCGTAAGATGTTGTAGTGTCCTGTGAAGACCTCATCTGGCGAGTTTCATAATCAGTGTTATCTCTGAGTTTGTCGCCTTCATCATCCGTGGAAAAGGACACTGCTGAATGGCGTGTCTCGTTGTCAGACATATCTGACATACTTGAGGTTTCAGGGTTCCTCTTGAGGATGGATTTCTTTGGGGTGGATTTCCGCTGATAGTTGGGACGTCTATCAGAATTCCTTCTCTGTGTGTTGTCCTGTTTATTGATGTTCTGTGGAGGTGGTGGTTTTTGCCAACTATATATCTGGTTCCGTTCATAATCAGTACGGTCTCTGTCAAATTTTGTTTGTTTCTTTAACATGATCATCCTCAATTTTCTCAATGTCTTTACTTAGTTTGTTATCCATGTCATCAAAGTCAGTCATCCCTCTGAATGTGTGTAAGCTCTGTTGCAGTTCTTTAATACTTTTTTTCACCACATTCCTCTCTTGGATTTTTGTTTTTATTATTAAGTCCATCAATTTCATTGAGCAGTCATCTAGCACTTTGATCCACTCTGCATCAAATCCTTTAGAAGGGAAGCCAAATGAGGGCATTTTTTTGATTCGAAGACCCTGGGAATCCTTTTGGATATAACATAGTTATCTAGGGTTGTAATGTCCCACCAGAGTCTTAGATTAGTTGTTAAAGCTCTCTCAAGTTTTGCAAAGTACATTGTAAGATCTAATGAATCTTCACATGTGCTGGATATAGTTCCTGTGAAGACATGTGCTGCTCCACGTTTGCGTCCGCTGTTGTCTGCGCATTTTTGGACAAATGTGGTGTTCAATGGAATATCAGACATAACTTCCTCTGCAGTTTCTTCCATCTCTAATAATAGACTCCTTTTTGATCCACAAATATAAAAATATGTATATAAACTGGTGTTGGTAGCAGCCCCTCGTGTTATAAATCATAACAGTCCATGGTAAGCGAGCTCCTGATGAGAGTAAAGTATGCTGTGTGTATGGGATATAATCCCAGTATTCAGGGCTCAGCTGTTTGTGGTATACATTTGATTATACATTTAATCACAATCCATCCAGACGCTTGAGCATATATAAAGCTGTATGAGACTCACTGTGGTATATAGGCAGACAGGTGTACAGGCTATGCTGGAGGAATGACACAGAACTCTATATATACCATAAAGGCACTGTCTAAATCCCCAGTAAAACCAAAGTACATACCTTGTAATTAACAATTCTTGTTAGAGCCTCAGTGGAACAGCTGCTCAGTCTTTAGATGAATGCGTGCATCACGCCAGTAACATAGATAGGTGGTGTGTGGTCCCGTGGGATCCGATGGCGGAGCACTGCAAATGTAAAGCAATGGGGGCTGCAAACCAGTTCCGGATTAAAAATAATTTATTGGGTGGTCATACGGAGTACAAAAAAACACTCTGACGCGTTTCAGGACCTGCGTCCCTTTATCAAAGAGTAAATGCGCGTCTGCTAGGTTCCCCGTTATAAGCTCTGGCTGGATAAGCTAGCTCATTGGTAGGTATGACAACCAATAGCGCAACTCGTTGGAGAATAGCCTCCCCTGTAGGAGTGGCCTGGGAGTCATATGTATAACGGAGAAGTTTGTTTAGGGTAAATGTATCCCACATCTGTAGAAATCATAGCCCAGGATGAGAATATTTAGGTAATAATGTAGCATTTTTCTTCTCAAGAGCTATCCACACTTCCCAATGCATATATCTTCTTTTTGAGCTTGCTGCAATTGCTGGTTGTTCAGTTGAGGCATCAAATTAGGCACTAAGCTCAGTGGGTAGCTTTTGGCTGAAGGAATCCCCTCTTCTGTGACCCCCAGCAAGTATTTGGCCAGCAGTATTTGGCCTATTCACTAAACTTCGATAAGTGACACTTAATGCTGCACTTTACACTTAATGCTGCACTAAAGTGCACTTTACAAGAATTTTTGCATGTGTAGTTATTCACAAAGCTTCGATAACATGGCAAAATCGCTTGTAAATTTCTTTTGAATGATTGTTAGCACTCTTGCTATGACAGGCCATGTGGTAGCTCAAAAAAATGCTCAAACGAGCATTTTTTTACAGTTACTGCTATTCGCAAAGCCCAGATAGACAAATCGTGGGTTAAATACTCACTTTTTTTTATCATCACCTAAAGAGTGGTGATATCGGAATCACGATATGCATCATTCAGAGTTTCTTTTATTTTTACTACATATACTACATATAATTGAAGCCGAGGGTTCCCGGATCTGACCCGCATTAGTTTCAACTCCGGAGACGACCTGCTTCAATACTATATAATAAAAATAAAATTACAGGTTACCTTCATTACCTTAGTGGCTAACTGCTAAGGCAATGAAGGGGTTAAATAGCAGTAACTGGTTGGACATCTTTTTAGAAATGAAAGATATACAGGGATATACCAAATAAGTAAACATGGGATGGATGTTGATCCAGGGAGAAATCTGATTTCCATTATTTCCTCTTTCCCCTTAATGCTTTCACTTTACAGCATTGGATGATATATCACCTGGGTTTTTTGTTTGCCTTCCTCTAGACCAATATACTGTAAATACTAATATAGGATAAGAATCTGTCGTCTAAATTTAGCATGGGTTGAACTTGATGAACATTTATCTTTTTTCAACTTCATCAACTACTGTAGTGCCGATAAGTATTCTAAAACAAATCTGGGGCAATCACGAACAAGACCCAGGTACATGCTGAGTACATGCTGGGCATATGTTGGGTACATGCTGGGTACATGCTGCAACATTTCAGTGACATTTCTGCAGACAGACTAATGGCCCATCGGATTAACAGTGGGGGTCCCTTGCAGTCCCATTCAAACTGAATGGGACTGCCAGGGCCCCCTGCTGTGTTAATCCGACGGGCCATTAGTCTCTGCCGAAATGTCACTGAAAAGTTTGCAGCATGTACCTGGATCTTGTTGGTGATAGCCCCAGATTTTCCAAGGCAAGTTTAAGGCAAGTTTTAGAATACTCGTTGGCGCACCTGTATGTAACTTTGTAAATATGTAACTACCAAAGGGCTGTCTATTGAGTCATACTTTTTTGCAACCAAAAGGTAGTTGGTAGCCAACCCAGAACTTGGCGATTATTGCAATAGTAATCTGCCCAGCAACCCCTCATGCACGCAATACAGATCATACACTTATGTTAAACAAATGATTAAACAAGTCAGCATAAATATATAGTTCAATGTTCTTGCTTGAACATCACAAATGTAAAATTGTAGTCTGTGCTCAGTATAGAGATTATAGATTGTCTAGCAGAAAAGTGGCCACAAAATATTGTCAATGAAAAAACCTGCAGTGCACTGTGTGGCAGGACGGCCTCACGGCGGGGTCAGTAAGATGCTAGACACGTGTCAGGATGTGCTCACCACAAACGAGACGGGACCGCGGTGCTGAGGTGGGAAAGGTAATTACGCCACCCACAGCCACGAGGGCACGTCTTGATTGAAGAATGGTCTGGGATTCCGGGATCGGGGTAGGAGAGGTACGGATGGTAGAGGGTGCGGTAGCCAAGTCCAGGGTTAGAGAGAGAGACGTTGTCGTTTACCGTAAGCCAGAATCCGAATGCCAGAGATGAGAAGAGTCGTGATGCCGTATGCCGAGTTCGGGATGCCAGAGGTGCAGGAAGACGTAGCAGAAGCCGTTCCGGTACACGAGGAAATCTGTGGAACAGAACTAGGGAGGCAGAGAGTGATGAGAACAACTGGTTCTATGCTCAGCCGACGAGTCAATGAATCTGGAGGGTATATGTAGGTATGAGGAACCAATAGCCGAGAAGCAAGGCGGGGGTGTGTGAATGGGCCAGGCTGAGACAGGGATAGGTCTAGATGAGTTCCTGGAGGAGGAGCTATAAATCCTAGAAGTATTGGTGCATTGTATTGTGGCATTGCAAAAGGGTACTGTCTCTTTAAAGGGTTGGTGCGCCCCTGTGTGGCCCCGCCTCCCGGTGACAGCGTCTGTAGCTGCGTGCGCGGACCCACGCCCTGAACCGAGGGCAGAAGAAGAGACTGGATGTGCGCGCGCGCGCATAGAAGGACCGGAGCTCGGCGCCATGGGGAAGGAGTCCCTGTGAGTCGCGGGAGACCCCGACAGAGCCGCGGGTGAGTAAGGAGCATGCCGTGCACGGCGTAACTCCTGCTTCCTTACAGTACCCCCCCCTTCAGGGGCGACCTCCGGGCGTCCATGACAAGGCTTGGAGGGATTCCTATGATGGAAAGCCTGAAGAAGGCGAGGTGCGTGAAGATCCCGATGGGGAATCCATGAACGTTCCTCAGGTCCGAACCCCTTCCAGTGAACCAGGTATTGTACTCCTCCTCTGGAGATCCTGGAATCCAAGATAAACTGGACCTAGTACTCCTGTTGACCGTGAATCGTAAGAGGAAGTGGAGGAGAAGTATTCTTGGAAAAGCGAGGACTCTGAAATACTGGTTTAAGTAAGGATACATGGAAGACCGAAGGTATCTTCATCGAAGGTGGAAGGCGTAGCTGGTAAGCCACAGGATTAACCCTCCTAACTACGGTGAAGGGACCGAGGAACTTGGGAGCAAGCTTCATGGTAGGAACCTTTAGTCGGATATTCCTGGAAGAAAGCCACACCTTGTCTCCTGGAACAAACTCCGGTACTTGACGTCGAAGGCGATCTGCCTGGAGTTTCTGTCTCCCTGTAGCTACCTTTAAGTTCTCCTGAATCCTTGTCCATAAGTCTTTCAGCCGGGAGATGCGTTTGTCCACCGCTGGTACTCCTGAGGATAGGGAGGAAAAAGGTAAACGCGAAGGATGAAAGCCACAATTAATAAAAAATGGAGATTCTTGAGTGGAATCATTGCGAAGAGAGTTAAGAGCAAACTCGGCCCAAGGAAGCAAATCCACCCAATCCTGCTACGTATCGGTTATAAAACATCGAAGATACTGTTCTAGGTTTTGGTTGGCCCTCTCCGTCTGCCCATTGGTCTGTGGGTGGTATCCTGAAGAGAATTGAAGTGAAATCCCCAATTTTCGGGAAAAGGCACGCCAAAATCTTGATACAAATTGAGATCCACGGTCCGAAACAATAGTTGCTGGCACCCCGTGAAGACGAAAAATCTCCTGAATGAAGACATCCGCAAGGCGGGAGGAATTTGGAAGACCCCTCAAAGGCACAAGATGCGTCTGTTTGGAAAAACGATCAATGACCACAAGAATCGTATCCTTTCCCTTGGAATCTGGAAGCTCCACAATGAAGTCCATAGAAATATGGTTCCAGGGACGGTCTGGAATGGGTAAAGGAAGAAGAAGGCCTGCTGGTTTGACCCGAGGTACCTTGTTGCGAGCACAAGTACCACACGATTTGACGAACTCCTCTACATCCTTAGCTCTCTCTGGCCACCAGAAGGTGCGTTGAACGAGATCGTTAGTCTTCCGTATTCCCGGATGTCCTGCAGATTTAGAAGAATGACACCATTCTAAAACCTTTTTGCGGTGTTGGACTGCCGTGTAGAGTTTTCCCTCTGGAACTTTGAGCCCTATAGGAATCTGAGATTGCTCGGATTGAATCTTGCCCATAATATCAAACGAATTGGCGGACAGGATACATCTGGAAGGAATGATAGTCTCTAGCTGTTCTTCAGATTTGTCCTCTGCAAGGAACTGTCGAGAGAGGGCGTCCGCTTTAAGGTTCTTGGAGCCAGGAATGAAGGAGATGAGGAAATTGAATCGTGAAAAAAATAATGCCCAGCGGGCTTGCCGAGAGTTCAAACGACGTGCCCCTTCTAGGTAGAGAAGGTTCTTATGGTCTGTAAGAATGGTTATGGGTGTCTCTGTACCTTCTAAGAAATGTCTCCACTCCTCTAATGCTAATTTGATCGCTAAAAGTTCCCGGTTCCCGACATCGTAATTCTGTTCTGCGGATGAAAATTTCTTCGAAAAGAAGGCGCATGGATGCAGTCTGGCTAAAGGAGATGTCCTCTGGGATAAAACAGCCCCAGCCCCGATGTCAGAAGCATCTACCTCCAAGGTAAAAGGAAGTTTAGGATCCGGGTGTGTGAGGATGGGCGCAGAAACAAAAGCCCTTTTCAGCAGATCAAATGCCTGTATGGCGGTTTCAGACCATGATGAAGGATCTGCACCTTTCTTCGTGAGGGCAGTTATGGGAGATACTGTAGAGGAAAAATTGCGGATGAAGCGTCGATAATAGTTTGCAAAACCCAGGAAGCGTTGTACAGCTTTGAGAGTGTTCGGACGAGGCCAGTCCAAAATCGCCTTAAGTTTCTCTGGATCCATATTGAAACCGGAATCAGAAATAACGTAACCCAAAAACGCCACTGATTTGATATGGAACTGACATTTCTCCAATTTCGCAAAGAGATGGTTCTCCCGAAGGCGTAACAACACATGCTGAACGTGTTTGATGTGCTCTTGAGTGGATTGAGAAAAGATAAGTATGTCATCTACTGTAGGTAAACAATAAGAAATTTGTTAAGAATGTCCCGAAAAATCTCGTTGACAAAATCCTGGAAAACTGCTGGTGCGTTGCACAGGCCGAACGGCATCACCAGGTATTCGTAGTGGCCGTCATGGGTGTTAAAAGCAGTCTTCCACTTGTCCCCCTCTCGTATCCTTACTAAATTATAGGCCCTTCTTAGATCCAACTTAGAAAAGATAGTAGCTCCCTGGAGACGATCAAATAGTTCCGGAATCAAAGGTAGAGGATAGCGATTTTTGCGCGTGATGTTATTCAAGCCTCGGTAGTCAATGCATGGACGGAGAGAACCGTCCTTCTTTTTGACGAAGAAGAAGCCTGCACCAACTGGGGAAGAAGATTTTCGGATGAAACCCCTTTCTAAATTCTCAGCGATGTAGGTACTCATGGCTTTCGTCTCTGGGATAGAGAGTGGATACGATCGTCCTCTAGGAAGAGGTGCTCCAGGAAGTAGGTCAATGGGACAATCGAAAGAACGGTGCGGAGGTAGTATCTCGGAACGTGCTTTGTCGAACACATCGCGGAATTCCCAGTACTCAGAAGGTAAGGAGTCGATCTTCTCTGGCAGAGTAGACAACCCACCAATGCTCTGGGAAACCCTGGTACAGGTTTTGGCACACGAAGTAGCCCACTGGATGGGTTCCCGATCCGTCCAGTCGATGCGAGGATTATGGAGTTGAAGCCAAGGAAGACCCATAATCAGCTCAGCAGAGGGAGAGTGGATCACATCGAGAGTAATGAACTCCGTATGGAGATCGAAGAACTGTAATTGTAGAGACACCGTCTGTAGTGTGATAAATGCCGGTTGTAGGGGTCGACCGTCAATGGCTTCCAGACCTATAGGCGTCTTCTTGGTGACCAGTGAAATATTGTTTCGCCTAGCAAAAGTCTCATCAATAAAGTTACCAGCGGACCCAGAATCAATGAACACTCGCGCTTGAGCGTGAAACCCCTCTCCAGACAGTGTAATAGGCAACATTATCCTGGTGGGTAGTATGTCCTTGACAATAGGAGAAAGGATAAGAATTCCCAACGAAACTCTCCGGGATTTCGTTAGGAGTTGGCGTTTCCCGGCTTGTGAGGACACTGGGGTAGCATGTGACTGGAGTTGCCACAGTACATGCAGAGACCGGCATTACGCCGATGTTGTTTCTCGGCAGGAGGCAGCCTGTTGCCCCCCAGCTGCATTGGTTCCGGAATATTCTCGGAAGGAGGTAACGGGGAAATGAAGGAAGGAGCAAGGTTTCTTGGCACCCGTTGTCGGTAACGAGAGCGTTCGAATCTCCGTTCCTGTAGACGCTGATCTACTCGAACCGCCAGGGTGATTAACTCCTCTAAATCAGTAGGACGGTCCCGTGCAGTGAGCTCATCTTTCAGGGACTCAGACAGACCCTGCCAAAACGCAGAAGATAATGCTTCGTTATTCCAACCCGTCTCACCAGCAAGAGTGCGGAACTCTATGGCATACCCAGCGACGGTACGATCTCCCTGGGTTATATGATGAAGGGCCGAAGCTGCCGTTAACTTCCGTGCCGGGGTGTCGAAAACTCTTCTGAACTCCTCGACGAAGAGATCGATGTCCTGGGTGAGAGGCCCTTGTTGTTCCCAGATGGGAGAAGCCCATGCCAGGGCCTGGTCGGTAAGGAGAGACAGGATAAAGCCGACCCTGAAAACAGAAGAGGCAAAACGAGAGGGAGCGAGACGAAATTGGATGAGGCATTGGTTAAGGAAGCCCCTACATCCTTGGGGGTCTCCACCATAGTGTTTGGGAGGTGGAATACGAGGTTCCAGTGTAAACGGAGGAGTGAGAAAGGGAGTTGCAGGTGCAGGGGAAGCTCCGGGTGAAAGTTGCCGAGTGAGAGCTCGAACTTGAACCGTAAGAGAGTTAACACTTTGCTGCAACGTATCTGTCCGTCTATCCGTTTGTTCCAGATAAGTCTCTAGTCTGGTAAAAAGTGCAGAATGGGCATTAATAGTGCGCTCCACCTCAGCGGGGTCCATTTTTGGTGGGCTGAGCATAATGTCAGGATGTGCTCACCACAAACGAGACGGGACCGCGGTGCTGAGGTAAGTAGGAGTTAGATAGTAGCGCACAGTTTATTCTTGTCCTTTCACAACACAGAGTATCATACTTTCACAGTGCAACATCATCAGTATGCACAACAATATATATGCCACCCTCTGCCACTAGCTGGCAGCTATAACCTTGCCCCTAACTGGGCTATAACCTCCTTACACAGTATCCCCAAAGTCCTTGTACTCAAAGTCCCAAGAGTCCCACAACCCCACCCACGTGTGGAACAGCGCTGCTCACTAAGATGAAGTGTATAGGTGGTGCACTTGGTGACTTCGGTGCTCCTACTACCGGGTGCGCAGATGACCTTTGCTTGGAATCCCTTGCTCCAGGAGATGATCCAAGATGCCTCCGCCTGAACGGTGGGTGGCTCCCGCATGGTGTGATCCACCTTTATAATGTCTCTTATCTCTGCTAACGCAGAGGATGTATTACCTTCACAGCAATTGCCAGGATAGTCACGGTTCCTGGCTGGACCATCACTTGTCTAGGTTCTACAGGACCCTGTCCCTAGTCTAAGGGGAGTCCCTGTAGTAACCACAAGCTGAGGTGAGTAGGGCCTAGCTGGGGGCTAAGGGGAGACTTCTGGCCTAGTGCAGGAGGCTACTTTCCTCCCTGCACAAATACACCCTCCCCTCTCTGTGTCCCAGCTCCTAACTGACAATTCCTGTCTTCACACAACATTATTGCAACTTTGCAGCATGAGAATCTGTCAGCCTTATTTGCTGTCTGGCTGCCTGTGACCAGGGTGAAAGTGCAGTCCCCAGAGGCTGCTGGGAATTGTAGTCCTTGGTGGCTCTCTTTAACATTGGGGCCTCGTGCGTGCTGTGTAATGGCCGCCGCCGCTGCTAACTGCGCATGTGCGAACTGGGGCATGTCCCTGACTATGGAGCGTCTCTTCTTACTCCCTGTAATGGCTGCCATATCGCATCTGAGGCTATACTGCACGAGCGCGAACTTCCACGTATGCGCAACTGCACACAAGATGGTGGCGCCCTGTAGCTGATGTCGCCGGGAGCCCCCGGTGACGCGATCACCCCTGCAACTGCCCTCACGCTGTCAGAGGTAAGAGAGAAAGAACCAAATGTCTGGGGAGCCAGAGGGGACCTGGCTACATTCTCCCCCTGGAGGAAATACCAACGTGCCCACTTGGAGGGCATCACAACATAAAGTTACACAATCAAAATGCAGTGCATAATAGGTATAACTTAACATATGTACTCTAACATCACTGATACATGGCATATCACACACAGTAATACCCGAGGCCAGCTGAGTGTTAGCTGTTTGTTGAGACCAATTGTGGGGTGCCCCTAACTGATAATGTGGGGGTACCTCACGTTGACTTTTGTGAGCCTCCACAAACTCATGGTCAGGTGCAACAGTCACTGGTTCCATACTGCTTCCTCCCCCTGGTGGACGGGACAGCACAGTGTCTCTTGGCCAGACCTTTACCCGGCCATCTGCGGCATGGATGCAGTAGGCCAGGAAATCTCGACTAGTTCCGCGGTCCACCACATGGTGAATGGAGTGCTCATTTTTGTGCTTAAAGGAGGCAATTTTCACTGAATCACTCACAACACAGTCCTTGTCCCTAAGAACTTGGGAGGCTTCCATTGGGAAGCGAGCAAGTAGCAATGTCTCTGTACTCAAAGTCTCTGTTACATCCTGCAGGGGATAAAGGGTTGATACCTTACCACTGCATTGATTCACGGTGGCCAACAGGTCCTCGGGGACGCTGTCAGTTCCCACCTCGGCTGTCTTGGGACCTGTCCCCGGCACTTCTGGGGCAGTCCACTCACTGTCTTGAAACTCGGGAGCGTTGTATTCCAGTCCTGGGACCAATTGTGTTGGAGCGCACGGGCTCACACTCAGTTCAGTTATGGTAGCGGTTATGGTGTCACACGGGCCCACCGTCAGGTCATAAGCAGTCTCACCTCAGGCACACGGATTTCAAGCGATGTTCTGCTGCTCAGTATGAGCCTTCATTGGGGCCCTTTCCACAGCCACCTCCATCGGAGCCTGTGGGATGAAGGAGGTTCCTCACCACTCCGCTGGCTTGCGATGGGTTCCGGTTCATCTGGAACACTGAAAGGTACCATCTGTGCTTCACTGGTAATCACGATGGGGCTGACTTTTCTCTTCGCCTGGACGATAGGCGGTAGGTACTGGTCCACTCGCACCACTGGACAGCTATCTTCTAAGGGGGACACCTCTGCCAGGACGCGATGCCGAGTGGAGCCAATCGCCCTGGTGGCCAGACTTAAGGAGCTACCGTGCTCTGCGGTCCCCTGGAAGCTCACACCCGACACCCCTGGGGCAGTCAACTCACCCTTGTCATCATTAGGTACTGATCCCCAGCCTAGGACCGACGGTACCATCGTAGTTGGCCGGACTGGCCGTTGTAGGGCACACAGGCCCATATCAGGATCCGCAGCAGATGGGATAAATGTCTATTTATCTCCAGCTTCACATGTGTGGTCCGCCGGCTGGCGCATCACCACAGCTGGTTGTTGGTCGCTGGAATCACTAAGAGACGATGGGGGTAGAGACACCTTACCCTGTGATTCTGGAATCTGCGGTTCTGAGGGTGGAACCGAGTCTAGAACCGGGGTTGGAGCGCTCGAGCTCTCCGAAACTTCTGTGAGTGGGGTAGAGTGGTTAGCTACACTGACCGGCTCAGTATTAAAGTCGACTGCTTCTTTCTCTGCTGGTTCTGCAGACCGAAGCAGCACGGGCTTCAGGAACTGTGCCCCGCAGCCATCACATCTGGCTCCCCAGGCCAATTTACAAAGTGGGCAGTCATATCTGTTACAGACACATCGTATGCACCCGTCCTCGCTCACCTTTGCCACCTTGTGTGCTATCATTCGCTTAAATACATCAACCTCCATACCACCAGACGTAATAAGGTCTTCTAGTAAGCACTGGCACAAAAGAAAGGACACATCCCCTGCCTTTCTCCGCCAGACTCCAAACAGCAGAGGGTGTATTTCGCTGCATCCGGTATCTCTCTTATGGTGAACAGAAGTTACTGGTTGAGGCTCACTGGGCTTGCTCCCCCTGGTGGAATTTAAAGGAGGGGCGACACACTCTTTCAAGGATTGGTTCTGGTTCTGCACTAAGTCACTCACATTGCGGGGGCGGGGCTCGAGTTTTCCCACCAGTACCGGACAGATTTCTGCAAAACATTTTGGTGCAGGCTGGCAGTTAGCAGCACATGTGCTCTCCTGATTTGGCGGGAGATAGCCATTTTAGGTGGGACTCACTGGATGAGGGAGCCTCCATTTTGTGTACAGTCCCATTAACTACACTGCAGCTTTTTGCATAGATAAGAGGGCAGCCTTCTGGTGGGGCACCTAGGGCTGATAAAGTCAGAGGGGCATTTTCCCAGTATATCTCCTGCTCCGCCCTCATTAGTACGGCAGCCCAGTAACGAGGGACGTCCTTCTTATGGTCTATCACCCACACTTGGTCTAGACCCAGGAGTTTCTTTAGGGCTTTCCAGATTTCACTCATCGGCACACGTGTGAAAACATTCCCTACTGCAATCACGTGGCTGGGCTCCTCGTGGAGCTCTAAGGCCCATTCGCTCACTTGTTGCGGCGTGAGCGCAGACATGATGATTGGGACAGTAACCAATTTAGAATACTTAATAGGGCACCTCAGGTCTGATCTCAGCAACGCCTCCAAATGTAACGGGTATTCCCCCCCACCCAATCGCATATAGTGTGTGTGTGTGCGGGAAACCTAATGTTACCTGGTATGGTGCGTTATACCTGTCAGGCTCACAGGAGGCCTGAGCCTCCGCTAGTGAGAACCTGGGGTGAATCTCTGGAACGTTCTCGCTTGGTCAGCGCCTCCACCTATGTAGGATTCTATAGGAATGTAGAATGGGCCTAGCATAGGAACCCACCCAGAAACCACATACACCAGGGTTATGGCTAAAAGGTTTACTGAACGAGGAATTAACACAATAACATCACATCACATCATATTGTATAGCAACACAACACAGAGTATCATACTTTCACAGTGCAACATCATCAGTATTCACAACGATATATATGCCACCCTCTGCCACTAGCTGGCAGCTATAACCTTGCCCCTAACTGGGCTATAACCTCCTTACACAGTATCCCCAAAGTCCTTGTACCCAAAGTCCCAAGAGTCCCACAACCTCACCCACGTGTGGAACAGCGCTGCCCACTAAGATGCAGTGTATAGGTGGTGCACTTGGTGACTTGGATAATATCTGCCCGGTGCTCCTGCTACCGGGTGCGCAGATGACCTTTGCTTGGAATCCCTTGCTCCAGGAGATGATCCAAGATGCCTCCGCCTCAACGGTGGGTGGCTCCCGCATGGAGTGATCCACCTTTATAATGTCTCTTATTTCTGCTAACGCAGAGGATGTATTACCTTCACAGCAATTGCCAGGATAGTCATGTTTCCTGGCTGGACCCTCACTTGTCTAGGTTCTACAGGACCCTGTCCCTAGTCTAAGGGGAGTCCCTGTAGTAACCACAAGCTGAGGTGAGTAGGGCCTAGCTGGGGGCTAAGGGGAGACTTCTGGCATAGTGCAGGAGGCTACTTTCCTCCCTGCACAAACACACCCTCCCCACTCTGTGTCCCAGCTCCTAACTGACAATCCCTGTCTTCACACAACATTGTTGCAACTTTGCAGCATGAGAATCTGTCAGCCTTATTGGCTGTCTGGCTGCCTGTGACCAGGGTGAAAGTGCAGTCCCCAGAAGCTGCTGGGAATTGTAGTCCTTGGTGGCTCTCTTTAACATTGGGGCCTCATGCGTGCTGTGTAATAGCCGCCGCCGCTGCTAACTGCGCATGTGCAAACTGGGGGATGTCCCTGACTATGGAGCGTCTCCTCTCACTCCCTGTAATGGCTGCCATAGCGCATCTGAGGCTATACTGCACCCGCGCGAACTTCCGCGTATGCGCAACCGCACACAAGATGGCGGCGCCCTGTAGCTGATGTCGCTGGGAGCCCCCGGTGATGCGATCACCCCTGCAACTGCCCTCACGCTGTCGGAGGTAAGAGAGAAAGAACCGAATGTCTGGGGAGCTAGAGGGGACCTGGCTACAAGTGGATAGGCATTATAATAAACATTATGTTAAACAGCCTAACAGAGCTTAGTCCACCTGGCCCTATGAGAACTATAATAGCTTAAATTTGCAGGGTGGGACTGGGACGCTGCTATAAGTGTAGGTAAATGTTAGTTTTGAATGTTCAGGCCTATAAAAGACAAAATGTGAGGACGTCAATATTTGCAATATAAACAGAGAGAGAAAGTAATCACTTTGAAAACAATTGAGCAAATATGCAAAGAAAGTAAGAGAAAAAAGGAACATTTATTGGTGTACTTGCACATTGGTGAAAATAAAGCAAATAAATTGAATGACGTGAACGATTGATAGAGTGAAATTAAAACATAACGTTTACTTACAAATGAGATAAGAAACTGCTTCAACAAGTGATATATATATATATATATATATATATATATATATATATATATATACACATGTATATATATATATATATATATATATATATATATATGTATTTATGTATGTAACACGTCAATACCCCCTTCCTCCCAGCTACAGGCATAGTGTGTACCAATATGAGGTGGATATAATACAGTCTGTGTATAGTGACAGGGTTTTTAGCTGCTCACAAAGGTGTTAGTTCAGAGGTTACCTTAATATTCTCAGGGTTTCATTGGTGAGTCTGTGCCAGCTTGTAGAAAAGAGTTAAGGAAAAGAACGCCAGGAACTTTTAACTTGAGTCTTTATTAGAACATAGCAGAATAATCCTGGCATACACAGTCAGGACAGGTTTCCTCACAGTTTGAGAATCTTAGCACATCAGCTTCCTCTGAAACTACTGGCACGCAGTGCTCACTCTCCACAGAGCTCTTGCATACCCAGGACTGATCAGGGATTTAACCCTGATGGCTCCTGGCATAGTCCCCTCTAGCAAGCTAGATAAGGGAACCACCCCTTCTAATAGTCCAGACTGTCCAATGTCCAGATTCCTGCAGGCCCCCATGACTCTGAGAACTTGCCCTAACTGGGAAAACAATAAAGTGTGGTATGGCTGTTTTACAGGCCAGACTAGCCTGGAATCCTCCTGGATCTCACAGGATCCTCCAGATGGTAAATGGGGTCTCCCTGATAAGGGAGCCTCCCTGGGTTCTGAGGATAAAAGGGTGTAGCCCCACCTTTTATAGCTAGGGTGTGGCCAACAGTCTGCCCCAGTATCTGGGCAGAAATACCTGTTGCCATTTGAGTACACGGCTGAGCAGGTGGCTCACTGGCCATGTGCAGAAGTCACAGGGCCCAGCATGTGCCTAAAGGGGAAACATTATAGATACAGTATTGTAGCCACTTCTACTTCCTCACATGTCTGGCCTTGTGAGGGCTGTTTTACCCCAGCACTGCCTGCAGCTACCAGAGCTGACATGCAGAGCAAAGGGAAATTAGCAAGGGTGATCATATATACATACTGTAGTGCCGATGAGTATTCTAAAACAAACCTGGGTCAATCAACAACAAGTCCCAGGTACATGCTGGGTACATGCTGGGTACATGCTGCAACATTCCAGTGACATTTCTGCAGACAAACTAATGGCCCATCGGATTAACAGCGGGGGTCCTTGGCAGTCCCATTCAAACTTAATGGGACTGCCAGGGAACCCTGCTGTGTTAATCCGATGGGCCATTAGTCTCTGCAGAAATGTCACTTAAATGTTGCAGCATGTACCCAGCTGATAACTGAGTAATAGCCCAAGATTTGCCCCAGATTTTCCAAGGCAAGTTTAAGGCAAGTTTTAGAATACTCGTCAGCACACCTGTACATACATACATCTGAACACCGTTATGACCCGGTGCTTGGAGTCCACATAATGAAACCGTGCTATAACCAGGATCGCGTTTATGCAATCCAGTAGACGTTTCCCGGTTATAACACGATCCCGTTTATAACGCCATCACGGTTATAATTATGTTTAAATTATACCATAGAATGCCGGAATTGAACCCATGACCCTTCATATGCTACTAGCAATTCTCACACATAACATCTACTGCACAATGTAATCCAATCCAATAAATGTCAAGTTTCTTTATATAGTCAGATTCATCACACCAACCCTGTGGTGTAGCAGCTAGAGAATTGATAGTAGCATACGAAGGGTCATGGGTTCGATTCCTGCATGTGCATTTTATAAAATGTATTCACTGTTGGGCTGATATTGGTCAGAAAGGGTCATGTGGACGCAGGGAGAGGAGAGAGTGGCAGAGAGGAGAGAGCTGCAGATGCCGGGTAAGTCAATAAAGCATTGAATGTTATTTAAGAAAAAAAACCTTAGAGATGTTTATAAATCGGGAGCCACACT
>WSYH01004804.1:0-49720 GCA_036426205.1 Ascaphus truei | reverse complement strand
GTACAGTATGTTTCTAATCTGCAAGTCCTGTTTTAAAAGAATTACCCCACCTGTCCTTTATTATTTATCTTGTGGTATGTTTCTGATCTGCAAGTCCTGTTTTAAAAGAATTACCCCACCCGCCCTTTATTATTTAATCTTGTAGTATGTTTAGATATCAAAGGGAGGGTCATGTGACTGCTTTAGATGTATAAAAGTAATACCCCCCCTGCATTGGCATTTTTTAGAGAGGCACTTAAAGTTAGCCTTTTAAGTGAGAATATATAGTTAGACTATAGTTTGACTAGAGGTGGACTGGGGACTGGACATACTGCCAACTCTTCTACACATGACAACAAACGGTGAGCTACTCTGACCACACTATGATCCCATGCTTGCTAGCCTGCACAATTTAATCCCCCACCCCTTTACAATTTACTTCATTGCAGCTTCTCCCAACACTGACTCTACACAACTCCCCCCCCCCCCCCTCCAACCTCACTCACACAGCCAACTGCCAATCCTAGCATTGCAATGCAGCAAAACATTTGACAAGGAAAAGGCACACCCCTGCTGTTTAGTCTGCACACACACTTGGCTCACAACAGCTCCATGCAGCATTACCTACCTCTGACATAATGAACCTGGTATGTATCTCAACTTTGTTCATTCTTGTGGCCTCATGGAAATGTTACTCACTCTATCCACTACAAACTCCTCCCTCCTGGCCCACACCCAACATCACCATACACACTGGACTACTCAAAAGCCTTGCACCATCTACTGAATGTTGGTGGAGAACTCTAAAATAAAGCACGCCAACCACCGCTCACTCTAATGGCAAACACAACAAATGTACAACTTGCAAACAACTACTCAAATTTCTAATCATACTATTACTCTCTTTAGCAGGTGATATTGAACCTAACCCAGGTCCTCCCATTTCAGCTCTGTCCCATACCCCTGAGAATGCCACCTTTAAATTCCAATAAGGTCTATCTGTCGCCCACATAAATATCCGAAACCTGCTGCCCAAACTGGATGAATTAAGAGCATCGTGCCTTATGCATAAACCCAAAGCCATCGTTCTTATAGAAACATGGCTAATCCCTAAAACCCCTGATGCAAATATTGCCATTCTGGGATACTCCATTTCTAGGAGCGATAGGTGAAAGAGAAGGATGTTATTTTATATTACAGACACCTTACAATTTACACTGATAAATTGCCCCCCAAGCCCACCCCCTTTGAAATCCTAGTTGGCAAAATCTGCCTCCCCTTTTCTAAGTCCATCTTGCAAGCTGGCATCTACCGCCCCCCTAAAGCCCCTCTACAGTCGTTGACGGACATCACTCAGTTTGTTGCCTCCATGTCCTATCTGAATGAGATGAGTGAGCTGCTAGTTCTTGGGGATTTCAACTTCAATTGGCTCGACCCTAAAAACCACAAAATCCAGATACAAATCAAGTCGCTTAACCTATCACAACTTATTTCCCAACCCACACGGACAAATCTGAAATTGCACAAGCATTCCTTGCTAGACTGGATTCTCTCCTCAAATCCCAGCAGAATCCAATCCTCTGGCATCCTTTCTGACATTTTCAGCGACCATGCAATAGTGTACTGTGTAAGGAAAATTAAACCACCCCAATCAAGCCCTAAAGTTCTCCACGCTAGAACATTTAGAAACTTTAACCCACCACAGTTTCTGAATGACCTTACTAACTGCCCTTGGTACAGAATCGACTTAATTCCCAACCCTGATTCTGCATTCGACTATTTCCAATCGGAGTTCTTAAAACTCTGTGATACCCATGCTCCACTACGCAGAATAAGGGTACTGGGGCCCACCTTCCATGGGTTACAACTGACCTTATAGTACTCTACCAGTTCAGTGATGCCTTGTGGAAAAGTTACAAAGTAACTGGCACTACCAAGGATCTCAATCACTACAGATGCCTGTGGAACATGTGCATAAGTCAAACAAGACAAGCAAAAGCCCAATATTACTCTGACAATCTCCTCCTGAATACATCAAACCCAGCTAACTTCTGGAAGGTTATCAACAACATATACCAGCCTTCTAACCATCAACAACCAAGTAATATCACTAAGGGGGATATTACTCTGACAAACCCCACTGACATTGCAAATGCATTCAATGACTACTTTGCGGGGTTTGCTACTACAGTACCTTATTAGCAAAACGCAACCCAAACCACAAACAGGAATCTCACCCTGGGAGTACCCATATCGCCTCACCCCCTCCCAAAACTGCCCACACTTTTCTATTTGGCACCGTATCCGAAGAGGAGATTACACAAACGCTCCTCAAATTAAAACTAAGCAGTTAATGTGGACCTGACTTACTACAATCTAAGTTACTAAGACTTGGTGCCCCAGCCATTGCCAAACAAATTGCTTCCATAGTCAACTCTATCCTGTCTGCAGGCCATATCCCTAAGAAAACTGCCAGAGTTGCCCAATCTTCAAATGTGGGGACAAAAACACTGTCTCAAACTACAGGCCACTCTCCCTTCTCCCAATACTATCCAAAGTCATGGAAAAATATGTTCACTCCCAATTAAGCGATTACAATACCAAGACAAATAACCCTAGCCAATTCCAATCTGGCTTTCGCCCCAAACACTCTTCCGTAACTACCCTGCTAAAAGTTTGCAATGAAATCCAGTGTGGAATGGAACAGGGACAACTCACTGGTGCAATATTCCTAGATTTTGCAAAGGCTTTTGATACTGTTCATCATGCTATCCTGCTTAACAAACTCCAGTGCACTAGAATAGGAAAGCATGCTTTAAACTGGTTTCAGTTCTACCTATCAGGTAGATCCCAACATGTGTCCATCTCAGGCTCTAACTCCAACCCCTTGGATATCACCTGTGGTGTCCCGCAAGGCTCTGTTCTGGGGCCCCTACTCTTCTCAGTATTCATCAATGATCTTCTCACAGCTTGTAAGGAAGCTTCAATACACATGTATGCAGATGACACAATCCTATATGCACCCAGCCATAGCCTCTCCAACCTTGAACACATACTTCAGTCTGACTTTTGAGACTCAAAGACTGGATTTCCCAAAATGTTTTTAAACACTGACAAAACTGTAACAATGATATTCGGGACCAAGACTACATTTTTAAAGATTCCAGTGACTGAGCTCCAGATCAAAACCAACACCAACACCACCCTAACTCCTGTTACTAGTTTTAAATACTTGGGTATTTGGTTTGACTCCCATTTAACATTCGGGATGCACATTGATACCGTGACATCCAAAACCTATGCCAAACTACTGCTGCGGCCAAGTTTATTCGAGCATTTGCCCGTTCTTGGCCGCAGCAGTAGCCTGGCGCGCGCCCGAGAGTGACGGGCGCGCGCCGAAGCAGCGGAAGAGCGCCCTCCGATCGGGGCGCTCTCCCTACCGCTGCCGGGTCCGCCGGGTCCCCCGGAACCCCCTGCCGCTGTCCCGCGATCGCGGGACACCAGGGCTCCCTCGGGGAGCCCCTGGACACACGTGCAGGGGGCGCACGCTCCCGAAGACGCGTGACCGCGCGTCTATGACGCGCGGCACGCCGAGGGGCGGCCACTAGCAAGCCGGGAAATCTCCCGGCTTGCGGTACCGGCCACACTCTAATAAAGTGTGTCGGTAGTGTAGATGTACTCTACAGGAACAAATACTCCCTAAGCCTGCTGGTCAGATAGCATATCGCACAGCAGATGCTAATGCCAATTATCGACTATGGAGACATAGTATACGGCTCGGCACCCCAAACCCACCTTAGCAAACTTGACACCCTCTACAATTCAATATGCCGTTTTGTTCGCCAATGCAACTACAACACACATCACTGCGAAATGCTCAAAGAACTAGACTGGTCATCACTTGAGTCTAGGCGCAAAGTTCACCTTTCCTGTCTTGCCTTCAAATACTTTCTGGGCAAGCTACCCATCTATCTGAACAAGCTCCTCACCCCTACCACATGCAGCACTCATCATCTGAGATCTGACTCCAAAAGACTGTTCATGGTCCCAAGGCTCAACAAAGTATCTGGCTTCTCCTCCTTCTCTTTCCGTGCACCCCAAAACTGGGACAACCTACCAGAGACTCTCACATCCACCAGCAGTTTAAGTTCTTTCAAAACCAAAGCTGTCTCACATTTTAATCTGGTCTGTAACTGTTACATAAGCCTATATTATATATTATCTTTAAGTATGCATGCAATGTCTTGTATATAATGTATACCCTGTTCACTTATGTAACTGTATTTGTAACCGTGTATTATTTGTCATTTTAACTCCTATGCCCAGGACATACTTGAAAACGAGAGGTAACTCCCAATGTATTACTTCCTGGTAAAACACAACGTTTCAACCAACAAAAAGTGGTCTTTCTCAAGTGAAGATAGAAAACAAAATATAATGTCCACAATATATACCCCCCAACCCAGGTGAATTTACTTAAAATCATCTGGCTTGTCCCATATGAGAGTCTCTGTCCAATGTGCATGTGCGCGCACATCCGGGTCTTCGTCGCATCTGAATGACGTCACTCGTGGGCAACCCTGCCCTCAACTCAGTCCTGTTGTCTCCGTATCTGGAGATCTTGGTATCCCATCCAGGCGCATGCGCGAGCGCACATCCGGGTCCAGCTCTCTTCCCGATGATGTCATCACGTAATCGCGCGATTTCCGATTGGCCCGTCTGTCCCACGAAGTCCCTGTAGTTCTCTCCTACATCCGTCGTCATGGGGATGTATATACAAGGCGTTTTGCCTGTGTATCCTGAAGTCCCTTCTTGCCTCGAAATTGAGGTCTGCGGGGATGGCGGGCAGTGGACATATGATAAAATATAGTGGGGAGAGAGAGACACAATGAGAGTCCGGTATTTAAAAAACAAAAGTGCCCTCACACTCACATCAGATATGTGCATGAAGGGAGTGTGGGTCAAGAGGGAAAGAAGGCCAAAATATGTTACAATTGGCAAGACCAACAGAATGCTTAAAACACATTTTATAGAACACCGTAGTCAAATTAACGCCAAGAAAGAGGAAACAGCATTGATTAGGCACTGTACGGATTTTCATCATACGGTGTCATCACTGAAAGTGATGGGCATTGATCATGTTCAAAAAACCTTCTCTGGGTCAGATAAAGACACTGCCCTGCTACAAAGGGAGGCATTTTGGACATTTACACTCGATACCGTGTAACCTAGGGGCCTTAACAACTACATCTCCCTTAACAGTTTCCTTAATGTAAGATAAAGAGATTTTTGATATTCTCACTGAAATATGGGCGACTATGGGAGTGTATGATTCCTCCATATCTTTGTATACTATCTCTTGGGATATTGTGATGCTGTTGTTGCTGCTGACCTCCCTCTCATGATGTCTCCTTACTCTGATTAGTTTTTAAACTACTAATCCAAATTGTAACATATTTTGGCCTTCTTTCCCTCTTGACCCACACTCCCTTCATGCACATATCTGATGTGAGTGTGAGGGCACTTTTGTTTTTTAAATACCGGACTCTCATTGTGTCTCTCTCGCCACTATATTTTATCATATGTCCACTGCCCGCCAGTCAGATACTTTGCCCCCGCGAGTTCATCTAACAACTCATCCATGCGGGGCATGGGGTAGGCATCTGACACGTGCCCGCATTGAGCTGCCGGTAGTCCACACAGAACCGGGTGGTTCCATCCTTCTTATGCACCAGGACTACCAGACAAGCCCAAGGGCTCTGGGATGGTACAATTACCCCTAGGGCCAGCATCTCTATAAGCGTGCTTATGCAGAGGTCTCAGATCCCCTGTCAGCACTGGGTGATCTGCAATGTGTGTCTTCCCTGGCTTGTATGAGAACAGAGCCCTATACTTCTCTAGCATAGCCCTGGCTTCTGCTCTCTGCCTGACACTAAGCTGAGCCCCTATCTCAACCTACTCTACGGTACCTCCCTGCCTAGCCTCCCCCAGGAGATCAGGCAGAGCATTGCTTGCCGGATCCCCCATCGGTGGTCTGCAAATGGCCAGCACCGACGCCACACTCGGTGCTATGTTCTCCTTCAGCATGTTGATGTGATAAGTCTTATTTCTCCCTGTCTCAGCATCTACCTGTACAACATTGGTGCACTCGTTCATCTTTTGCAGTACCGGATACGGTCCCGACCAGGCAGCCATTCATTTGTTCTCCCGAATGGGCTTGAGAACAAGTACCTGCTGTCCTGGGATGAACTCTCTGCTACGGGCATTCTGATCATACCAAGTCTTCTGCTTGGTCTGAGCAGCCCTAAGGTTGTCCTGTGCCAACCCCATGAGCATCTCTAACTGGTCTCTGAGATCTATCACATACTGAAGCACAGAAGCATCAGTATTGGTAGTCTCCCCTTCCCATCCCTCACGGAATAGGTCCAGAGGTCCCCGTACCCTGCGACCATATAGCAGCTCAAAGGGAGAGAAGCCTGTAGATTCTTGCGGTACCTCTCGGTATGCAAACAGCAAGTGCTGCAGGTGAATCTCCCAGTCTTTTCCCTCTGCCTCTATAAATGTTCGCAGCATCTGCTTCAGGGTACCATTGAACCTCTCACATAGTCCGTTGGTTTGGGGGTGGTAAGGGGTCGTGCGCTGGTGCTTCACCCCACACGCATCCCAGAGACACTGGAGGAATTCACTCATGAACTGCGACACCTGATCGATTAGGATCTCACTAGGGAAACCTACCGTAGAAAAAATGGCTAACAGAACTTTCGCTACTGCCCTAGCATCAATACTGGCAAGCGCTACCGCCTCAGGGTACCGGGTGTCAAAATCCACCAAAATGAGAATGTAGCACTTTCCTGACCAGCTGGGAACCATGAGGGGTCCCAGGAGGTCCATAGCTACCCGCTGAAAGGGTTCCCCTATTACCGGTAAGGGTTCAGGGGTGCCTTCACACGGTCACCCGCCTTACCTACTCGCTGGCAGGCATCACAGGATCGGCAGAACTTTGCCGCCTCACTGGATGCCCCCGGCCAGTAGTAATGCTGCAACAGCCGGGCTCGCATCCTAGCGACCCCCTGATGCCCCGCTAGTGGAATAGATTGGGCTACCCGCAACAACTGCTGCCTATACTCCCGGGGTACCACTAGCTGTCTCTTCCCTGTCCATACCTCATCTAACTCGGTGGTCCCTTGCTCTCTATACAGGAGCCTGCGGTGCCACAAGAAGTAAATCAGACCCCTTGCTTGGCTTAGACTCGGACGCCCGCAGTCTCATGCCCTCCAAGCTGGGATCAGATCACACGGCATCCCTAAACTGGGCCCCTAACTCTGGCCACCCCCCGGTCACATCTGAGTCAGGCGGACAGGGAACAGGTACAGGGAACAGTAATTCAGTGTCAGAAAGCGACTGAGTCTGGCTTACCTGTCTTGTCTCCGCAGAGACTACTGTAACTGTAGGTCCCAAATGCAGGGGGACAGGGGCTGGTTCTGCTGCAATCCTTGCTCCTGGTGATCGCTGCAACAGGTGCCAGCTCAGTGGTAAAAACACAGGTAACGTGTCCTAGGTCGTTACCCAGCAAGACCTCGGCATCTAACCAAAGCAAAACCCCCACCTCCCTCATGCCACGTCCGGCACCCCAGTCCAAAAAGACCCAGGCAACCTGGTGTGACCGCGGTCCTCCGTCTGGCATGGTCACTTGCATCCCGGTGCCTGGGAGCAAATCCTCTGGCCGCACCATATCAGGGCGAACCAGAGTTACAGTGGCACCAGAGTCTAGCAAGCCGTCCGTCTGTCGTTCTCCGATGGTCATCTTCTGCAGATGCTTCTGCCAGACATCGTTGGGCTGCATCCCGACTGGAGCAACCTGATATCCCCCTCTCTCCGCTGCTGGTCCCGAGGTGGCAAGTGCAGTCTCTCCGCTGGGCATCCCTCTGTGGGCTGGTTCCACGGCTGTACTTGGCTCCTCTGTGTGTGCCAGTCGCGCACGGGCGACCGGCCTCGCAGCTGATGAGTGTTGCCCCTGATGGGGTCCCATGGACAGGTCCCGGTCCGGACAATCTGGCCTGAGATGTCCAACCTTATTGCAGGAATAACACCGCCTCTCATGCTTGAACTCTGCAGCCTTGGGTGAACTGTTTGCTGCCGCAGGCTGGTGTGTCCACTGAGGGGTAGTCTTAGCACCCTGGGCCGCACGGCCAGCTCCTTTGGTTGCTACAGGGTCCTTCATTACAACTCGGCTGGCCACATACTCATCTGCCATTTTTGCTGCATCCTCATAGGTCTGAGGTTTATGGTCATAGACCCATCCCCTCACATCTGTGGGAAACTGTTGCAGCAGCTGTTCTTGAAAGAATAAGTCCAGCAGGGTATGGAATTTTGTAACCCCATTCCCCTCCACCCACTGAGACCCGTGCAAAGCCATCCTACCAGCATAGGTGCTGTATGACTCTCTGGGGAGTACCACCCCCGTCCGGAACTTGCCCTTGTAAGATTCTGGGGTCAGGGCATACTGGCTTAGCAGCTTGCTTTTCACATGACCGTAGTCATCGGCATCCACGCGTGGAATACCCATCACAGTCCGTTGGCTTTGCCAGATAACAGTGGTCGCAGTCTGACCACCCAGTCCCTCCTTGGAATTCAGAACCGGGAACACAGCATCTCAAAGTCATTCAGGAACACATCGAGGTCATCTGTGCCATCCACAAACTTGTTGAAGCTGTGATGATCCACCCGGGAAAGACCTTGTTCCCCGTTTTCAAGGTAGGAGTTGTGGGTTCTTCTGAGCACTGCTGTCAGGAGCTGTCCCCGCTCTGCAGTGCTAACACCCATTCCCCATATAGCCAGAAGTGCAGTGAGCTCAGGGACGGCACGCTCGGCAGCCGCAGCTGCTACCTCATCCGCAACCCCTGGTGCCAAGCCACCCACGACCAGGGGGTCACTAGCACTCTCCTCATGTCCTTGCAGCCCCAGAGCTGGAGGGACCTCCTGCGCTCCGGGCTGAATAGCGTCCGCCAACACAGCAGCTACAGGGACTTGCCCCTCTGGTAGGACCCTGCGGTCCTCATGATGCTCCAAATCCTCCTCCAGTTGTACCTTCGACCGCCCATCTGTCGGTAAGCCATATCCCGCACATCTCTCCACGACTTTCTCTCTGGTCTCTCTGGTCCACAACCTGAACCTTCCTGAGCGATCGCTCATGGTGCCTTTGGGGTATGGGTGAACGGAACAGTGAAGTCTCTCGTGTTCTTTAGAAGTGTGTGTCAGTTGCTACTTGTCTGAGGAGCTTGCAAGCTACAAGGTCCTCACTATATTACAGAGCCCCGCAGGAAACTGCAATATAGGTTCAACCAGTATCCCACCACACTGCCGCCAGTTATTTAAAAGCCTGTCATGATGGACACTAACTTTATCAACACATTTATATTTCTGTGTACCTGATTTAACAGAACAAGTTGCAAACTAAATTGTGATTTATTTCCTTAATAGACAAACACACGACATCTGCAGAATACGCTTAAAACAACACTTACTGGGATAAGGGAACGAAAGAAATTGTCCGTGGAACGAAAGAAATTGTCCCTTGCTTGCAAGCGCCAGAAATGCAACCTTGGTTTAAAAGTCCTGTGGTTATGTTGTTATTAACCCCTTCACTCCTAGACCGGTTGCCGCTGTGCTGGAACAAAGTCTTGTATCTTTACATCATGGATCAAAATTCAGGAATCACACTGGGGATACCTGGGGAGCCACAGTTATAGACTGCCCAAAGCTATCTTTAACATGTCGATCCAATCCCCTTGTGGGAACAAAAAAAAACATGAATAGCCAAGTTACCCACAGTTCACAAGACTGGTCAAAAGGGCTGTCCGGTGGGCAGGGCGCATGGGTCAGGTTGATGCCCATGCCATTTAGCATACCTTGGCTACGCCCATACCTTGGCACCACTGAGTCTGATTTTTGACCCAGAGATGTCAATAGACTGGCATCTGTGATACCTCAGAATGCCGGCCATGTATAACTTATGGGTCTCTGGGTCTTTTCATAACTGACACCCTTTTAGACAGGGAGATGCTAATCAGCTAAAGCCCTTTGAGGCTCCATCATAAAAATACCCCAGCTCAGTCACCCATATCACAGCTGGATGTCCAAGTAATTCCTGCTTGGGCTTACAAAAAATACCTCCTGTTTGTGTTATAACTGTAATTTCTACATGTAAGTTCATGTGTGTCTTACTGTACTTGCACCTCAAAAATCAGGTTTTTTGGTGCTTTCGTTCTAGAATTAGTATTTCTCATTGAAATGCCAGCTGCTAGACTGCCATCATGTGTCGGTTAGAGGGTATGACAACAATGCATCTTGTCTTTTAACCTCTGCAAATGGGGAATAAAAATGGCTTTGACAGGGCAAACACAGTAATGCATAGCAAATAAGTTAAACCCCTTCCTTCCCCGTCACAGTAGTGAGTGATGGCTTTGGATGGGGCTACTGCTAGGGTGTGAGGCGGCGGGTGTCTGGTGAGTGCGGGGGCGGCAGCTGGTCAGTGATGTCGGTGCGTAGGGGTGTGAGTGTGCCGGGTGGGTGGTGAGTGGGTGCGGCGGCTGGTCAGTGATGTCGTTGCATAGGGGCGGGAGATGGCAGGTGTGTATTGAGTGTGGCGGGTGGGTGAGGGGCGGTAGGTGTCTATTGAGTGCGGGCGGCGGCTGTGGGGCACAGGGGTGTGAGGCTGCAAGTGGGTGAAAGACAGAGGCGAGAAGCGGCGTGAGTGCGGGCTGCAGGAGTGCGGGCGGCGGGTCGTTGAAAGGCGGGAGGGCAGAGGAAGTGCAGGTGGCAAGTGGGTAAAAGGCAGGGGGGGGGGGGGGGGGGGCGGGTGAAAGGCAGAGGCGGGAGGGCGGGCGGCGGGTGAAAGGCAGAGGCGGGACGGTGGGAGGCAGGTGAAAGGCAGAGGCGGGGAGGCAGGGGCGGGGAAGGCAGGGGTTGGGGGGAATGCAGGTGTTGGGGGTATGCAGATGCGGTAGTGGGGGGGGAAAGGCAGGGGTGGCAAGCAGGGGGGGAAGGCAGGGGCGCCGAGGGAGAGGGGGAAGGGTGGGGTGTCACTGCGTCTGTCACTGTGTGTATAAGTGTGTGTCTCACTGTGTGTCAGTGTGTCTGTCACTGTGTGTGTCACTGCGTGTGTCTGTCACTGTGTCTGTCACTGTGTGTGTCAGTGTGTCTGTCACTGTGTGTGTCAGTGTGTCTATCACTGTGTGTAATCACTGTGTGTGTGTCACTGTGTGTGTCGGGGGGAGGCAAAAATGGAGCTGGGGGGCAAAAACGGAGCTGGGGTCGGAGGCAAAAACAGAGCTGGGAGAGGCAAAAACGGAGCTGGATGGGGTCAAAAACGGAGCTGGGGGGGTCAAAAACGGAGCTGGGGTTTGTGACAGGGTGAATGAACGTCACCAGCCATTTACGTGGCAAACATATGTCTAAGTTTGCAGTGCAGCAGTGACGAGGTTAACTTTCAGTGGAGAAGGGCTGTTTAATTAGTCTGACCCCAGCTGCCCCCATCTTTCCGTTTTTGACCCCCCAGCTCCGTTTTTGACCCCATCCAGCTCCGTTTTGTTGCCTCTCCCACTCTGTTTTTGCCTCCGACCCCAGCTCCGTTTTTGCCCCCCAGCTCCATTTTGCCTCCCCCGCCACACACAGCTTGACACCACACACAGTGATTACACACGTATAACACACTGACAAACCACAGGACAGACACACGACACAACAGTGACAGACACAGTGACAGACACCGCAGTGACACACACGTGACAGACACACTGACACACAGTGAGACACACACTTATACACACAGTGACAGACGCAGTGACACCCCACCCCTTCCCCCTCTCCCTCGGCGCCCCTGCCTTCCCCCCTGCTTGCCACCCCTGCCTTTCCCCCCCCACTACCGCCCCTGCCTTTCCCCCCCCACTACCGCCTCTGCCTTCCCCCCCAACACCTGCCTTCCCCCCAACCCCGCCCGCCCCCCAACCCTGCCTTCCCCCGCCCCTGCCTCCCCGCCTCTGCCTTTCACCTGCTCCCACCGTCCCGCCTCTGCCTTTCACCCCCCGCCCGCCCTCCGCCTCTGCCTTTCACCTGCCGCCCGCCTCCCCCCCGCCTCTGCCTTTCACCCGCCGCCCACCCACCCACCTCTGCTTTACCCACTTGCCACCTGCACTTCCTCTGCCCTCCGCCTTTCAACGACCCGCCGCCCGCACTCCTGCAGCCCGCACTCACGCGCGCTCTCGCCTCTGTCTTTCACCCACTTGCAGCCTCACACCCCTGTGCCCCACAGCCGCCGCCCGCACTCAATAGACAACCTACCGCCCCTCACCCCCCGCCACACTCAATACACACCTGCCATCTCCCGCCCCTATGCAACGACATCACTGACCAGCCGCGCCGACACCACTCACACCCACCCGGCACACTCACACCCTACGCATCCGACATCACTGACCAGCTGCCGCCCGCCCTCACTCCTGCACACATAACCAGGACACCCTCGCCCCTCGCATCCGTTGATCCCCCCTCCGCGTTAGGAGCGGGTTTGAAGAGTTCCCATACTAGTCCTCCCCTTTGGGCTACGACCCAGGCCCCCTTTCCGAGGCGGGAATCCCACGCCTCTCTGTCCACCCCCCGTAGTGGTCTCTCCGACGGTGGCTCACCTGCCCTCTACAATCGGGCCCTGCCCACGCTCCCTCCCACGCCGGACCGTCTCCCAACTCACCGTCCTGTGTACTGGGAAGGAAGGTGTGTTGATAAACTTATTTGCTGCTATGGCCATGTACTGACTGCATTACTGTTTTAACTTCTACTTAAACTGTGTTTGCCCTGTCACAAAAGGCCATTTTTTATATTTCCTTTATATTCGCCATAATTCCTTAGTAAAATATATTTATATTGATTCCTTTATATTATATATATTAATATAATTCCCCCATATTGCGAGGTTAAAAGACAATATGCCTGGGTGGTGTGTCCCCCCCCCCCCCCCCCTGACATGACTAGTCTCTGAACGGAGGTCCGATGTTAACTCTTAAAGCCGTACCGAATCCTAGAGGGCCAAAAGAGAGGCTATAAGTTTAGAGGTTAAACAAAATGCTAAACTAGGCGTAATGAGGAATCCCAAAGGGGTGGACAGCCCTGTAATTTTAGTCCCAAAGCCAGAGGTACAAACAAGGTTTTGCAAACTCTGACTACCGTAAAACTAAACAGCTGTGTGCAAAATTTGATACTATTCCTATGCCCAGGGTTGATGAACTGGTAGAGAGGACTTGGAAGCCCGATATCTCATGACCCTAGACCTAACAAAAGGGTTCTGGCAGGTTCCCCTCACAGAAAGGGCAAGAAAAGACAGCACTTCTCAACCCCAGACGGCCTCTTTCAGTATAGGGTGCTGCTGCCTTTTGGCTTCATGGAGCTTCCCGCCACATTCCAAAGAAGATTGGATAAAATTTTAAAACCACTACTCGGTATGCTGCCGCTACCTGATGATGTGGTAATCCATGTGAAGATTGGCAATCCCACCTTCCAAAGGTCCAAGCTGTGTTGACGCAGTTCGGTCTGCTGGACTAACTGATGCAACCCCGCAAATGCACTATTGGTCTGGAGGAGGGCCAAGTATCTGGGGTATTCTCTTAGTAGAAGTTTACTCAAACCCAAACACTCAAAATAGAGGCGATACAAAAATTGGCCAAGGCCAGTTACAAAAAAACAAGTAAGGACCTTTTTGGGATTAATTGGTTACTATAGAAAGGTTTATTCCCAATTTGCAAATAAGGCAACCCACACTAACTGACCTCACAAAAACAAGAGGGCGCCGCTAATGGTAAAGTGGTCCCCCCGAAACCAAACAGGCCTTTGAAGCCTGAAAAGAAGCTCTCTGTGCCCAACCAGTGTTGGTCACACCTGACTTCTCTAAAGAGTTTTTAGTCCAAACCGACGCATCTGAGGTAGGGCTGGGGGCGGTACTCTCCAGCAGTCTCAAGGTGAGGGCACCCCATCCTTTATTTAAGTAGGAAACTAAATCCCCAGGAGAAAAATTACTCCATAGTCGAGAAAGAGTGTCTCGCAATAAAGTGGGCGTAGAGACGCTCAAATACTATCTGTTGGGGAGAGAAATTCGGTTGGTCACAGATCATGCACCCCTCACCTGGATGTAAAACAGAGAAGAATGCTAGGGTGACCAGGTGGTTCCTAAGAGTAACAACCCTTTAAATTTTCTGTGGAACACAGGTCAGGGCACAAACATGGGCATGCTGACGGTTTGTCAAGGATGCAACTCCCTAATATCCATGGTCGCTCATCCCTCGAGGTCTGAGCTGGGGGGGAAGGATATGTGACAGAACACCGGGGTGGTAATAAATTCCATATATAGGGCTCCCAGGATACTGAACAGTTCTATCCTGTTTAGGCTGGAAGTGCAGATCATAATACATGCACTCCATCCCACAGTTTGGCCAGTGTGGAACTGAGGGATGAGGGATCCAAACCAGAATTTGTCTGCTGCCTGATTTCTGTCACCTGTCCTGCTAATTAGAAATCAGGTATTTAAGACTGATTATGGTTCCTCTGCCCTCTCCCCCAAGAGCTGGAGGCAGGAAGTCTGCTGGAAGCAGATGAGGGGAAAAGCCTCTCCCCAAACAGGTTAATCACTTTCTGCTCTTTTTTGTCTAAAAACTGCAAAGTTCCATATTTTGTTGTTGGAAGTGGAAAAGCCACTTCAACCCTGAGTCAGGGGAAAACCTAGTTAAGTTATTGCTCAGAGTGAGCAGGTTTTTGTTTTGCTGTGTGTTCTGTTGTATGCACTGTGGCAGTCTCAGTGCCTGGGACTGAATAAACCAGGCATAGCCTGTTTAAAGGAACAGCACGTGAGAGCCTTGTCAATTTAACCTACCTTAAAAGACGTGTTCTAACAGTCCCGGACAGACGGCGGAGCCCCGGAGTAAGCCGTTTGTCACAATATATATATATATATTATATATAATATATATATATATGTAACGGGTTTTTTCCCCCCCCTAATCACAGATTTATACTGTGGGGGTGGAAAAATATATGTTACTCAGTGTGGTGCGTAACCTTTGGCTCACAGGAGGTTTGAGCTTCCGCCACGGGAACCTGGGGCAATTATACTAGGGGTATTCACTTACGATGCAGCGCCTCCACCTGCGATGGCTCCCACCAAAGGGGGAGTGGTTCCTCGCAGGAAAATCACAATAATCAATACTCACACCAGGGATATAATAACTAATACTATACTTAGCAATAAGGTAACACACATCACATTCATAAAACCGGTGTCCCTCTCTCGAGGATACATTTACTGCATCACGCAGGCATGCTTCCCAAACACAGGATGATCCACCCCAGTGTCCAGAGATCCCCACCAATGTCCCAACTCTGGAGAGAACGTGGGTGACTGCGCAGTCACTAATTATGCTAAGGGCCCGTTGGTGCACTGTATATTAGATAGTACCTGCCGAGCACTCCCGTGCTCGGCATCTCCAACGGACTTCCACAAGGATAGTCGTAGGATGGCGTCATCTGATCCCCAACCGTCCTCTTGCATGCGGACCGCCGAGGGCAATCCCACCCTGGAAGCAGTCTCTCGTGGACCCCAACGTGGTCCCCACCGCTTCACTGGGAACAGCATCTTCACTGTGTCCCTATCTACTAAGTGGCACTACGTGACAGAAATCCTAACCTAGGGCCTGTCCCTGTAGGTGCAGCAACCTGTAGTGGCTTGGGGAACTCTATGGGCCTGCAGGGGTAATGACCTATCCCACGCCAATAACTACCCAAGTCCCTCGGCCTCACTACTTTCTAACTAGTCCCAGCGCCTACAGCAGCAAGTGTAGCTCACTGGAGGTTGGCAGCAACGTGCTGCGCAACAAGGTGCCTGCCTGTCAGACCTCACAGCACTGCCCGCCGTGACTCTGACAAGGCAGCACTACATGAGGGCAGCGTCCCTATTTGGGCTCCCTCGCACTTACCCACTAACCTAGTGGGGGAGTTGGGGGCTTACGTTGGGTGTGAGTACTATATGAGTGCAGGAGCTGCACTCGCTCCCGCACCTGCCTTCCCTCACAGCTCCCTGACTCCAACTCTGTGTAACCTTCCTTTCCCAGCTCCCACTAATGTAAGTGGCAGGGTCCTAACCTGAGGGCTGCCCCTGGCAACACTCACCTTACTGGGGAGAGCGAGCTATCTCGGGCCCTGGGGGTGCTGGCCTAGTACGGAGTCCCTGACTCCTGTACCTACCTCCTTCCCTGGCTGCTCGGTCTCTGACTGACAAAAACCCTGTCTGCACACAACATTGTTGCAACTCTGCAGCATGAGAATCTGCCAGCTCTATTGGGCTTCAATGCTGAATGTGACCGGGTGAAAGTGCATTCTAGAGGCTGCTGGAATTGTAGTTCTTGGTACAGCTCTTTCTATGGGGACCGCGTGCGCGACCTTTACTGCGCATGGGTGAAGCTCGCCATCCTTTCCCCCACTGCCACAGGGGCAAGACAGGGGCAAAGGAAGATCAGGGGAACCGGGGTGACCCCCTTACATATATATATATATATATACACACACATTTATGTTAATTAGGGTCCAGAAATGCTTGTGAGGGAGAGCTGTGAAAACACATTATCCTGCTGCTAAACCTAAAATGGTTGAACTTACTCTGTCAATTTGCCCAACTGTCCTTTTAGCTCCACCCACATATCTAAACCTGTCAATGGCAGCCACTTCCCAGAACATTCCATGTGCCAAGCTTTCCGCCCAACTTTATTAAACCCCTCACTAACTCAGGTATTCCTCATTAGCAATCATGATCCCCATTCCTTATTGATACATGGGGCGCTGCTTTCTCTCTCCCTATAATTCAGTGTCTAGGTGGGAGGAATGCCCCCTTTAGGAAGTCGGGCATTACGGGAGCCATTTTTATTGAAGCTAACGCAGGCAGTGCTATTTAGCTTGACGTTTAGCATATTGCGATGGAGTTTAAACAAGGGTAATTGTTTTTTGCATATATTTACCTTGTGGATATGTGCTAAAGTCAGTGAAAATAACGTACGTTAGTAATTTAGGTACATACCACTAGTTACCGGATTTAACGGCACGTAATGTATCTGGCCCATAATAGAAGAGTTTATACAGAGCCAAGCAGCAAACAAATACAAGAGAGAAAACAGAATTATTACAAAGCTACAGAGGAGTTATTGTCGTAACCCTGGTATTGAAAACATTTGCAGTGCAAGCTTCCACTGTTTAGTTGGTTAGAAGGACTAACACAGTTATTTATAAAAGACCTATTAGAGAGAGAGTGAGAGATACAGTACTATTGAGGTATTAATACAAACAATAAATGCACTATTACCTAAGAAATGGAATATCAGAGGTTGTTGTGAGTATTTTTTCAGACATTAAGAGATTATGCAGCCAACATCAAGAGCCTTTTACAGTACAGTATGTCCCTCAATAAGTATTATTGGCCAGTCTATACAAACATTAACAGCCCTTTCACAGAGCAGTGTGGAGGGCAGGTCCTTTCTGTAAATGAAAGGGGTATTACAGTATTGTGTCAGGAAAACAGAACTGCTGTAGCTGATCTATAAAACAATTATAAAGCTTTCATTTTTGAAAGTCAATGGAACGTGGGCTAGGAAAGCATAAGAAAAATTACTTAAACCCTTTTAGTGCCACAGGGGCCTGAAATGCATTGCTTAGTCCATTGGTAACAAAGGGTTAGATCAGGCTTATCAACTCGAAAGCTTGGGGACCAATTTTATGTCTGACTGCAAGACTTGGCCCGCACTATTAGAGTGGCAGATATAAAAAAAAAAATAGTCACTATATCTACAGTATATCTTGCGTACACTTGTTTTCTTGAGCTTTCCTTACCAAAAAAATGTAAACATCACTGGTATCCCTCTCCCCCCCCCCCCCCCAACCTTCTCCGCTCCGCCTCCAACCTCCTGCCCCCTACCTCTCCACCACCCCTCCTATCTCTCCCCTAGCAGCTCTTGAACCCATTTGTTCCACATGAAATGTATGTGATTGTGCGACAACAAAGAAGTTATATATGTTTACCTTTCCAGGGGTGCCAGCCAGCAGAGATTGCTGGGCTATGAGTTTCAAGAGGGATTTTGTGGAGAAAGTCTTATCAGATTGTGCTAGATAGTCGGGGTCCAACTTTGCTGGGCGCCCCAATAATGTACCGGGAGTCAGGTCAGGCAGCCCGGATACATGTGGCACAAGGCTCTGGTCAAAATCCTGCTTTGGAATGCTTTGCGACTCACGCTAGGTAGGCCTGCTTCAGCACAGACCAGAAAGGTAAGAGGGGCATAGGGGTGTAAAGTATTCCCCTAAGGTACCGGGGTCCCCCAGTAATAAAGAGGATCCCCAGTCCAATGCCTGGTTTCCCAGAACCAGTATAGAGTTTCTGGGGTTACTCCAACCATATATGAGGTTGCGAGGGTTTTTAAGAAACCTAGGTCTGGTTTTGTTGATAGAGAAAAACAGCCGTGAGAATGAACCTGCACGTTTTTTCATTCTACCCAAAGGACTTAAAAAAAATATGTGAAAAGTATATTTTATACATTGTGTTATATATGCTTATGCACAGTATTATGAGCTGGGGACTTTCCAGGTCCATGGTTCTGAGAGACCATGTGGTTACCAAGCTTGGTGCCACCAAGTCTGCTCGGGTCACTACATGAAAGCCACAGAGGTTGCAAGATGTTAAAGCCATTTGGGGCAGTGGGTTAGCCTCAAGAATTCACTGTCCTGGGATGAATGGAAGTCATCGGACACCATTTGCTCAGCCCAGACTTTGAGAGCCTAACTCCGCGGGTGGTTCTGACTGACAAGTGGCGAGGTGCAGGTTGACGCATGCCCTTGAACACAAAAATGTTTCGCTAGGCAGGGAGACACAAGAAATCCCATAGATTGCACTTGTTCTGATGAATTACAACTAGGTGTTGGAACAATTGAATCTCTGAGCTATAGCTCAAACTCCTACTGTACACTAAAATAAAAACAATAAACTATTTAATCAACAATGATGCCATAATATATACAAATGATAGAATAAAGGACTGTGATATAAGTAGCCCTTGTAAAAGTGAGATTGGGGTGGCTATGCTCTTCTCTACTTGCTAGGTGTTGTGCGTTGTACTGTAACAGGATGCGTGCTCCGTGGTGTTGTGGAGAGAACCAGGACACAGGGTACAGGTACCTTGATATTCCTCGGTTACAGCGCCCCAGAAAGTTGGATCCTCTGTGTTGAGCAGGGATGGCCCATACTGACACTTCTCCCTTCACAGCAGCAGACAGTAATCACACAACCTTTGTCTTTTCTGGGTTTATTGCATGCAGAGTATTCACAGAGTCTTACAGTTCATCATCTCCCTAATGTAGTGCCCTGATTCAGGCTTAGGCCTAGATCAGGCCTGGTGCACCCCTCCTCCATCTCCTTATGAGGTGGAGGGCTGATGTTATCCTCACTCCACATAGCGAGGAGAGAGTGAGGCAGGGCCCCCCTTAATTAGGAGAGTTGCCAGTATTTATTAACCTGAGGTGGATGACTGTAACCCTACCCCTTAACAAAAAGGTTAAATACTGATTGGCTATTACTCACTATAGATGAACCAATCAGTCTGACACTCTCTGGTAGTTGCCAAGGTCCGCCCTTGGATACTGGTGACACAATCCAAGTCTGCAAAAGCATACAAGGCCTTGAAAGAAGGAATTAACCCCTCCACTGCCTGCACCTAACAGGACTTACACTGGAAAGGCCCAGAGGAAAATAAGTAGAGGCCAGAGGCTAGCTACATGCTCCTCCTGTGAAAACTCCAACGTCAGGCTTGGACTGCAGTGGGCATAAACATCACCCATCGAGCAACACCTGTAAATTGCATAACCCAAAACTGCAATAAACATTTGCATACATATGATACCATCTGCATAAACATAACAGTACATTACACTAGGTACTCCTACGATCTAGGTAAGAGTTCAGATCCACAGGCTTAAAAAAGGTTTTGGTGACTATATTATTGTCCTCGATTGTCACGGTAAGATCCAGAAAATTAATCTCATGGTGATCATTATCACCTTAAACACCAAATTTTGATCATTATCATTGAGGTATTGAATAATTCTTCAAGGTCATCCTGCGTTCCTGCCCAGATAATAGGATATACATCAATGTAGCGTCGATAGTACCTTAAATACTGGCTAAATTGATTAGCTTCCATACAAAGTCCAGCTCCCATTTCCATAAAAGCCCAGCGTAATTGGGGGCAAAGCTTGTCCCCATGGCCGTCCCAGTGGTTGGAAATGAAGTGCTTCAAACAAAAAAATATATGGTGAAGAATAAACTTAATACTATCAATAACAAAATGTGTTGGATAAGTGATAGTGAATTATCTATATATATGAAACTGAAAATCTTGTGTGAGTGTCTGTAGACAATTTGATTGGTCCATCGGTCTGCCCCTACCTCCATGGCTATCATTGGCCGCTGTGTCTCGCTCCCCCCCATGTGTCCCGCCCCCACCGATCTCATTGGCCAGTGCGCTTAACCCAGGGGTCCCAACCCCCGGCCACACTGCTGCTGCTGTGCCTGAGGTGACAAAATGCTCCCTGGTGCTGCTGGCTGGTTCTGCTGCTGCTGGGGGGGGGGGAGGCTTAGGCTCGGGCATGGTCAGTGCCTAAGCGCTGACCCGTGCTGAGGCGCGCTGCTGTCGGCAGCGAGCCCCTACAGCCGCAATGAGAGCAGCTTTAGCAGGGGCTCGCACGCTTCCGAAGGTCTTACACATTTTTTAGTTTCTGTGCTCGCCGAGAGGGCGGGTCAGTGAGTGGTCGTCCAATGAGGGCGAACCAGCTCGTGACGTCACAGCCCCCCACTCCGACACGCCTCCGCCCAGCTGGATTCACAATGGACGCAGCCTAAAACTGAGATGGTGAGTATTTCCCCCCCCCAGCTTGTTTTTGACCCCCCCAGCTCTGTTTTGACCCCCCAGCTCCGTTTTTGACACCCCCCAGCTCCGTTTTTGACACCCCCCAGCTCCGTTTTTTGACCCCCCAGTCCGTTTTTGACCCCCCTCGCTCTTTTGACCCCCCCAGTTCGTTTTTGACCCCCCCCAGTCCGTTTTTGACCCCCCAGTCCTGTTTTTCACACCCAGCTTGTTTCACCCCCCCAGCCTTTTTTGACCCCCGTTGCAGGGTACATGCAACCAAACACGCGGGTTCCCTTGATTAGGCTTATTTATTGAGCCTTAAAACATACAGCACACAAAAACAAAATAGCTTCTCATCAGCAGACAAAAAGAAAATAGCTTCTTCTTCAGCAGACAAAACAAAATAGCTTCTTTTTTTTACAGAAAAAACAAAATAGCTTTCTTTAGCAGACAAAACAAAATAGCTTCTCTTCAGCTTAGAAAAACAAGGCAGCTTCTCTTTGCATGTAGGACACAGACAGTTCATCACATATGTACTTTGCAATATAGACCTATAGCAGTAATCTCTGCAGTATTTTCAGTCCTGTCTCCTGACCAGCTAGGTTAATGTGTGTGTAGCATGTTTTTTTTAAAACAATTCATTATGGGGGGGTCAAAAACGGAGCTGGGGTTTGTGACAGGGTGAATGAACGTCACCAGCCATTTACGTGGCAAACATATGTCTAAGTTTGCAGTGCAGCAGTGACGAGGTTAACTTTCAGTGGAGAAGGGCTGTTTAATTAGTCTGACCCCAGCTGCATAATGAAGGTGTTTAAAAAAAAACATGCTACACACACATGTAAACTAGCTGGTCAGGAGACAGGACTGAAAATACTGCAGAGATTACTGCTATAAGGTCTATATTGCAAAGTACATATGTGATGAACTGTCTGTGTCCTACATGCAAAAGAGAAGCTGCCTTGTTTTCTAAGCTGAAGAGAAGCTATTTTGTTTTGTCTGCTAAAGAGAAGCTATTTTGTTTTTTCTGCTAAAAAGAAGCTATTTTGTTTTGTCTGCTGAAGAAGAAGCTATTTTCTTTTTGTCTGCTGATGAGAAGCTATTTTGTTTTTGTGTGCTGTATGTTTTAAGGCTCAATAAATAAGCCTAATCAAGGGAACCCGCGTGTGTGGTTGCATGTACCCTGCAACGGGGGTCAAAAACAGAGCTGGGGGGGTGAAAAACAGAGCTGGGGTGTGAAAAACGGAACTGGGGGGGGTCAAAAACGACGGTGGGGGGTCAAAACGGAGCGGGGGGGGTCAAAACGGAGTCTGGGGGGTCAAAAACGGAGCTGGGGGGGTCAAAAACTGAGCTGGGGGGTGTCAAAAAACGGAGCTGGGGGGTCAAAACAGAGCTGGGGGGGTCAAAACAGAGCTGGGGGGGGGAAATACTCACACATCTCAGTTTAGGCTGCGTCCATTGTGAATCCAGCTGGGCGGAGGCGTGTCGGAGTGGGGGGCCTGTGACGTCACGGAGCTGGTTCGCCCTCATTGGACGAACCACTCACGTGACCGGCCCTGCGCTCCGGCGAGCACAGAAACTAAAAAATGTGTAAGACCTTACGGAAGCGTGCGAGCCCCTGCTAAAGCTGCTCTCATTGCGGCTGTAGGGGCTCGCTGCCGAGCAGCAGCGCGCCTCAGCACGGGTCAGCGCTTAGGCACTGACCATGCCCGAGGCCTAAGCCTCCCCCCCCCCCCAGCAGCAGCAGAACCAGCCAGCAGCACCAGGGAGCATTTTGTCACCTCAGGCAGCAGCAGCAGCAGTGTGGCCGGGGGTTGGGGACCCCTGGGTTAGAGCGCACTGGCCAATGAGAGCGGTGGGGGGGCGGGACACATGGGGGGGAGCGAGACACAGCGGCCAATGATAGCCATGGGAGGGTAGGCAGACCGATGGACCAATCAAATTGTCTACAGACACTCACAACCAAGATTTTCAGTTTCATATATATAGATAATTCACTATCACTTATCCAACAACATTTTGTTATTGATAGTATTAAGTTTATTCTTCACCATAATTATTTTTTGTTTGAAGCACTTCTATTTCCAGACCACTGGGACGGCCATGGGGACAAGCTTTGCCCCCAATTACGCTGGGCTTTTTATGGGGAAATGGGAGCTGGACTTTGTATGGAAGCCTAATCAATTTAGCCAGTATTTAAGGTACTATCGACGCTACATTGATGATATCCTGATTATCTGGGCAGGAACGCAGGATGACCTTGAAGAATTTATTCAATACCTCAATGATAATGATCAAAATTTGGTGTTTAAGGGTGATAATGATCACCATGAGATTAATTTTCTGGATCTTACCGTGACAATCGAGGACAATAATATAGTCACCAAAACCTTTTTTAAGCCTGTGGATCTGAACTCTTACCTAGATCGTAGGAGTAACCTAGTGTAATGTACTGTTATGTTATGCAGATGGTATCATATGTATGCAAATGTTTATTGCAGTTTTGGGTTATGCAATTTACAGGTTGTTGCTCGATGGGTGATGTTATGCCCACTGCAGTCCAAGCGCTGACGTTGGAGTTTTCACCAGGAGGAGCATGTAGCCTAGCCTCTGGCCTCTACTTATTTTCCCTGGGCCTTTCCAGTGTAAGTCCTGTTAGGTGCAGGCAGTGGAGGGGTTAATTCCTTCTTTCAAGGCCTTGTATGCTTTTGCAGACTTGGATTGTGTCACCAGTATCCAAGGGCGGACCTTGGCAACTACCAGAGAGTGTCAGACTGATTGGTTCATCTATAGTGAGTAATAGCCAATCAGTATTTAACCTTTTTTGTTAAGGGGTAGGGTTACAGTCATCCACCTCAGGTTATAAATACTGGCAATCTCCTAAATTAAGGGGGGCCCTGCCTCACTCTCTCCTCGCTATGTGGAGTGAGGATAACATCAGCCCTCCACCTCATAAGGAGATGGAGGAGGGGTGCACCAGGCCTGATCTAGGCCTAAAGCCTGAATCAGGGCACTATCATTAAGGGAGATGATGAACTGTAATGACTCTGTGAATACTCTGCATGCAATAAAACCCAGAAAAGACAAAGGTTGTGTGATTACTGTCTGCTGCTGTGAAGGGAGAAGTGTCAGTATGGGCCATCCCTTGCTCAACACAGAGGATCCATACTGTCTGGAGGCGCTGTACCGAGGAATATCAAGGTAACCTGTACCCCTGTGTCCTGGTTCTCTCCACAACACCACGGAGCACGCCATCCTGTTACAGGTACACAGCACAACACCTAGCAAGTAGTCAGAAGAGCATAGCCACCCCAATCTCACTTTTACAAGGGCTACATATATATCACAGTCCTTTATTCTATCATTTGTATATATTATGGCATCATTGTTGATTAAATAGTTTATTGTTTTTAATTTTAGTGTACAGTAGGAGTTTGAGCTATAGCTCAGAGATTCAATTGTTCTCAACACCTAGTTGTAATTCATCAGAACAAGTGCAATCTATGGGATTTCTTGTGTCTCCCTGCCTAGCGAAACATTTTTGTGTTCAAGGGCATGCGTCAACCTGGCACCTCTGCCACTTGTCAGTCAGAAACCACCCGCGGAGTTAGGCTCCTCAAAGTCTGGGCTGAGCAAATGGTGGTCCGATGACTTCCATTCATCCCAGGACGTGAATTCTTGAGGCTAACCCCACTGCCCAAATGGCTTTAACATCTTGGCAACCTCTGTGGCTTTCATGTAAGTGACCCGAGCAGACTTGGTGGCACCAAGCTTGGTAACCACATGGTCTCTCAGAACCATGGACCTGGAAGTCCCCAGCTCATAATACTGTGCATAAGCATATATAACACAATGTAATAAAATATACTTTTCACATATTTTTTTTAAGTCCTTTGGGTAGAATGAAAAAACGTGCAGGTTCATTCTCACGGCTGTTTTCTCTATCTAACAGAAAACCAGACCTAGGTTTCTTAAAAACCCTCGCAACCTCATATATGGTTGGAGTAACCCCAGAAACTCTATACTGGTTCTGGGAAACCAGGCATTGGACTGGGGATCCCTCTATTACTGGGGGACCCCGGTACCATTAGGGGAATACTTTACACCCCTATGCCCCTCTTACCTTTCTGGTCTGTGCTGAAGCAGGCAGTCCTAGCGGTGAGTCGCAAAAGCATTTCCAAAGCAGGATTTTGACCAGAGCCTTGTGCCACATGTATCCGGGCTGCCTGACCTGACTCCCGGGTACATTATTGGGGCGCCCAGCAAAGTTGGACCCCGACTATCTAGGCACAATCTGATAAGACTTTCTCCACAAAATCCCTCTTGAAACTCATAGCCCAGCAATCTCTGCTGGCTGGCACCCCTGGAAAGGTAAAACATATATAACTTCTTTGTTGTCGCACAATCACATACATTTCATGTGGAACAAATGGGTTCAAGAGCTGCTAGGGAGAGATAGAGGTGGTGGTGAGAGGTAGGGGGCGAGAGGTTGGAGGGCGGAGCGGAAGAGAGGTTGGGGGGGGGGAGAGGGATACCAGTGATGTTTACATTTTTTTGGTAAGGAAAGCTCAAGAAACAAGTGTACGCATAGATATACTGTAGATATAGTGACTATTTTATTTTTTCTATCTGCCACTCTAATAGTGCGGGCCAAGTCTTGCAGTCAGACATAAGAATTGGTCCCCAAGCTATTCTGAGTTTGATAAGCCTGATCTAACCCCTTTGTTACCAATGGACTAAGCAATGCATTTCAGGCCCCTGTGGCACTAAAAGGGTTTAAGTAATTTTCTTATGCTTTCCTAGCCCACGTTCCATTGACTTTCAAAAATGAAAGCTTTTATAATTGTTTTTATAGATCAAGCTACAGCAGTTCTGTTTTCCTGACAACAAATACTGTAATACCCCTTTCATTTACAGAAAGGACCTGCACTCCACACTGCTCTGTGAAAGGGCTGTTAAGTGTTTGTATAGACTGGGACAATAATACTTATTGAGGGACATACTGTACTGTAAAAGGCTCTTGATGTTGGCTGCATAATCTGCTTAATGTCTGAAAAAATACTCACAACAACCTCTGAATTTCCATTTCTTAGGTAATAGTGCATTTATTGTTAATGTATTATATACCTCAATAGTACTGTATCTCTCACTCTCTCCTAATAGGTCTTTATAAATAACTGTGTTAGTCCTTCTACCAACTAAACAGTGGAAGCTTGCACTGCAAAATGTTTCAATACCAGGGTTACGACAATAACTCCTCTGTAGCTTTGTATATAATTCTGTTTCTCTCTTGTATTTGTTTTGCTGCTTGGCTCTGTATATAACTCTCTATTATGGGCCAGATACATTACGTGCCGTTAAATCCGGTAACTAGTGGTAGGTTACCTAAATTACTAACGTACGTTATTTTCACTGACTTTAGCACATATCCACAAAGGTAATAATATGCAAAAACAATTACCCTTGTTTAACTCCATCGCATATGCTAAACGTCAAGCTAAATTAGCACTGCCTGCGTTAGCTTCAAATAAAATGGCTCCCGTAATGCCCGACTTGCCTAAAGGGGGCATTCCTCCCACCTAGACACTGAATTATAGGGAGAGAGAAAGCAGCGCCCCATGTATCAATAAGGAATGGGGATCATGATTGCTAATGAGGAATAACCTGAGTTAGTGAGGGGTTAATAAAGTTGGGCGGAAAGCTTGGCACATGGAATGTTCTGGGAAGTGGCTGCCATTGACAGGTTTAGATATGTGGGTGGAGCTAAAAGGACAGTTGGGCAAATTGACAGAGTAAGTGTCAACCATTTTAGGTTAGCAGCAGGATAAGTGTGTTTCACAGCTCTCCCTCACAAGCATTTCCTGGACCCTAATTAACATAAATTGTGTGTGTATATATATATATATATATGTAAGGGGGTCACCCCCGGTTCCCCTGATCTTCCTTTGCCCCTGTCTTGCCCCTGTGGCAGTGGGGGAAAGGGATGGCGAGCTTCACCCATGCGCAGTAAAGGTCGCGCACGCGGTCCCCATAGAAAAGAGCTGTACCAAGAACTACAATTCCCAGCAGCCTCTAGGGAATGCACTTTCACCCTGGTCACATTCAGCATTGAAGCCAATAGAGCTGGCAGATTCTCATGCTGCAGAGTTGCAACAATGTTGTGTGCAGACAGGGTTTTTGTCAGTCAGAGACCGGAGCAGCCAGGGAAGGAGGTAGGGTACAGGAGTCAGGGACTCCCTGTACTAGGCCAGCACCCCCAGGGCCCGAGATAGCTCAGCTCCCCAGTAAGGTGAGTGTTGCCAGGGGCAGCCCTCAGGTTAGGGACCCTGCCACTTACATTAGTGGGAGCTGGGAAAGGAAGGTTACACAGAGTTGGAGTCAGGGAGCTGTGAGGGAAGGAAGGGTGCGGGGAGCGAGTGCAGCTCCTGCACTCATATAGGTACTCACACCCCAACGTAAGCCCCAACTCCCCCACTAGGTTAGTGGGTAAGTGCTGAGGGAGGCCCAAGATAGGGACGCTGCCCTCAGTGTAGTGCTGCCTTGTCAGAGTCACGGCGGGCAGTGCTGTGAGGTCTGACAGGCAGGCACCTTGTTGCGCAGCACGTTGGCTGCCAACCTCCAGTGAGCTACAGCTTGCTGCTGTAGGCGCTGGGACTAGTTAGAAAGTAGTGAGGCCGAGGGACTTGGGTAGTTAGGGGCGTGGGATAGGTCATTACCCCTGCAGGCCCATAGGAGTTCCCCAAGCCACTACAGGTTGCTGCACTACAGGGACAGGCCCTAGGTTAGGATTTCTGTCACGGTAGTGCCACTTAGATAGATAGGGACACAGTGAAGATTGCTGTTCCCGTGAAGCGGTTGGACCCACGTTGGGGTCCACAGAGACTGCTTCCAGGGTGGGATTGCCCTCGGCGGTCCGCATGCAAGGAGGACGGTTGGGGATCAGATGACGCCATCCTACGACTGATCCTTTGTGAAGTCCGTTGGAGATCCGAGCACGGGAGTGCTCGGCAGGTACTATCTAATATACAAGTGCACCAACGGGCCCTTAGCATAATTAGTGACTGCGCAGTCACCCACGTTCTCTCCAAGAGTTGGGGACATTGGGTGGGGATTCTCTGGACACTGGGTGGGATCATCCTGTGTTTGGGAAGCATCCTGCGTGATGCAGTAAGTGTATCCTCGAGAGAGGGACACCGGTTATTATGAATGTGATGTGTGTTACCTTATGTTCCTAAGTAAATAGTATTAGTTATTATATCCCTGGTGTGAGTATTGATTATTGTGATTGTCCTGCGAGGAACCACTCCCCCTTTGGTGGGAGCCATCGCAGGTGGAGGCGCTGCATCGTAAGTGAATACCCCTAGTATAATTGCCCCAGGTTCCCCGTGGCGGAAGCTCAAACCTCCTGTGAGCCAACAGGTTACGCACCACACTGAGTAACAATATATGTTTCCTACACCCCACAGTATAAATCTGTGATTAGGGGTTGGGAAAAGCGTTAGCATAGACTATCTATATATATATAATTATAGAATATATATATATTGTGACAAACGGCTTACTCCGGGGCTCGCGCCTGTCTGGGACTGTTAGAACACGGTTCTTTTAAGGTAGGTTAATGACAACGTCACGTTGCTTCCTTTAACAGGCATGCCTGGTTATTCAGTCCCAGGCACTGAGACTGCACAGTGCATACAACAGAAACACAAGCAAACAAAAACCTGCTCACCTGAGCAATAAACTTAATTAGTTTTCCCTGACTCAGGGTTGAAGTGGTTTTCCACTTCCAAACACAAAATTGGAACTTTGCTTTTTAACAAAAAAGAGCAGAATGATTTAACCTGTTGGGGAGAGGCTTTTCCCCCTTCTGCTCCAGCAGACTTCCTGCCTCCAGGCTCTGGTGGTGGGGGCGAGGAGGAGCAGAGAACCAGAAATCATCTTAAATACCTGATTTCCATTAGCAGGACAGGTGACAGAAATCAGGCAGCAGACAAATTCTGGTTTGGATCCCCTCATCCCTCAGTTCCAGCACTTGCCAAACGGTGTAGGAGTGCATGTATTATGAGGCTGCACTTCCAGCCTAAACCGGATGAAACTGTTCAGTTCCTGGGAGCCCTATATATGGATTATTACCATCCCCTGGTTTCTGTCACATATCCTCCCCCCCAGCTCAGACCTCGAGGGATTGAGCGACCAAGGATATTAGGGAGTGCATCCTTGACAACCCGTCAGCATTGCCATGTTTGTGCGCCTTACCGTGTGTCCACAGAAAATTTAAAGGGTTGTACTCTTAGGAACACCTGGTCACCCTAGCATTCTTCTCTCTGTTTGACACAATCCAGTGAGGGTGCATGATCTGTGCAACCGAATTTTCCCCCAGCATATCGTATTTGAGCGTCTCTACAGCCCACTTTATTGCGAACACTCTCTTCTCGACTATGGATAATTATTTCTCCTGGGATTTAGTTCTACTTAAATAAAGGATGGGGTGCTCCTCACCTTGAGAGCTGCTGGGAGAGTACCGCCCCCAGCCCTACCTCAGATGCGTCGGTTTGGACTAAAAACTCTTTGAGAAGTCAGGTGTGACCAAACACTGGTTGGGCACAGAGAGCTCTTTTCAGGTTCTAAAGGCCTGTTTGGTTTCGGGGGACCACTTTACCATTAGGCCCTCTTGTTTTTGTGAGGTCAGTAGTGGGGGTGCCTTATTTGCAAAATTGGGAATAAACCTTCTATAGTAGAACCAATAATCCCAAAAAGGTCCTACTTGTTTTTTTTTAACTGCCTTGGCCAATTTTGTACGCCTCTATTTGAGTGTTTGGGGTTTGAGTAAACTTCTACTAATAGAATACCCCAAACTGCCTCCTCCCAGACCATAGTGCATTTAGCGGGGTAGCATCAGTCCAGCAGACCGAACTGCGTCAAGCACAGCTTGGACCTTGGAAGGTGGGATTGCCAATCTTCACTATGGATTACCACAATCCAGGTAGGCGGCAGAATACGAGTAGTGTGTTTTAAAATTTTATCCATCATTCTTTGGAATGTGGCGGGAGCTCCATGTAAGCCAAAAGGCAGCACCCTATACTGACAAAGGCCGTCTGGTGTTGATAAGCTGGCTTTTCTTTTGCCCTTCTGTGATGGTGAACCTGCCAGAACCCTTTTGTTAGGTCTAGGGTCATGAGATATCGGGCTTTGCCAAGTCTTCTCTACCAGTTCATCAACCCTGGGCATAGGATAAGTATCAAATTGACACACATGTTAGTTACGGTAGTCATTGCAACAACCTTGTTTGTACCGTCTGGCTGTTGGGACTAAAAATTACAGGGCTGTTCCACCCACTTTGGGATTCCTCAATGACGCCTAGTTTAGCATTTTGTAACCTCTAAACTTATAGCCTTCTTTTGGCCTCTAGGATTCGGTACGGTTTAAGGTTAACTCGGACCTCCGGTTCAGAGACTAAGGTCAGTTCAATTAGCTCTAGTTCACCCTGGCTGTGTGTAGAAGACTTCTTTGTTTCTTCCCACTAAATTCTGGAAGCGTTCTGAATGAACGGACAGGGTTCAGTTATGCATCAACCTCTGGGTCAGTTTTCGATTCTCTGACGACCTGGGGTGTACTAGGGGATTAACAAACCTCTCTATTTCCAGGGTCTTAAGTAGGTTTATATGGTAAATTTGCTCAGGTTCCTCCTACCTGGCTGTCCATCACCTTAAATTTACTTCCCACTCTTCCCAAGACCCATTTATGGCCCATGCACTTAGCAAAATTTACTTCTCTACAGGTGGGAACCAGAACTAGTACCCATCGCCTGGAAAAAAAATCTTTGACCCTTAGCACCCATTGCACACGTATCCTCTGTGCCTCTTGAGCTTTTCCATGTGTTCCCTCACTATAGGTTAGTAGACTGCCTACGGTCCTGCATCTGGTCAACAGCTCTATTACACTTCTGTAGAACCTCGTGTTCACCAATTCTTTTCTTGCTATATCCAGGTAATCCCCTTGGTTTATCTAGCCATTACAATATTTCAAACAGCACGCCTTGTGATATTGGAATTTTCCCTAATTGAGCAATAACAGGTTGGTTTAATACACAAATCCCAGTTTCCCATCCTTACTACTGCGCCGCCCGGCGTAACATGCTCTTTAAGGTTTATTGAACCGTTCGCACATAAACCATCTGTTTGGGATGATAGACTGAGGTTCTGGTGCTTGATTTTTAGGAGTTTCTATTAACTCTTGTTGTTAGGGACTAAATGGTGTTCCCTGGTCAGTTAAGATCCTTTAGGGTTCCGATCCGGGGTAAAAAGAACTATTAACTCCTTTGCTTATATTTTAGCAGAGGGTGCTACGTAGGGGACTGCTCGGATATCGGGTGGCAAAATCTAATATTACCAATATATGCTGATGTCCCTAGCAGACTTTATTAGGGGTCCTACTAGATCCATGGCAATCCGGTCCAAATGGTACATCTATTATGGGAAGGGGTGTACCAATGGCTACGATTACGCTTTAACGGGGCGGTGGGTGATCTGGACCTTCGAGGCAGATGGGGCATAATTGTCATTTCTGCAGAACCCCGCGCCGATAAGAAGCTTCGGAGAAACCTTATTGTTCTTTCCACCCCTAGGTGTCTCCCCAAGGGATGACTATGTTGCGGGTGTCCCAGGGAATACCGTGGAATGTCCTAGAGCGCAAGGTACCAACAATTGTTTCGTTATAATTGATTTGCTTTATCAACCCGACATACTAGGTCATTCTCTACCTCGAAGTAGGGGTAGGCAAAGGACACTATCTAGTTGGCCAGGAGTACTATTCTGGCCCCGATATTCCCCTTGCTTCCGCTAATGTGGGGTTTTCCACTGGGCCTTCTAAAAACTCCCAGGACTGACCTCTAGGTCAGCGAAGGTCTATTCCTGTTCTGGGGTGGTAAGTGCTGTTCACATCTGATTGGGGTATTACCTACCAAGTGCCAGGGAAGAGGAAGTACAGCATCATCCTCTTTCCCCTTCTTATTTGGGCCGTCGTCAACCTCTATTTCTGAAAAAGGAGAGGGATTTGTGTTCTCTGTTACTTCGTTATGGTCGCTATTGAACTTGGGCACTATATTTGAGAGGAGGACCACATTTTTAGAAAATTAGGGAAAGTCGTCCCATAATAACAACATCATGTGCCAGTGGGTACTATACCCACTTTGAAAACTAAAGAACAAACCTGTTTCAATAAGAACATCAACAGTGGAATATTCGTGATTATCCCCATGTATACAACAAAATGCCACTCGTTGTGAACTGTTTACCTGTTTTTTCTTAATGGGCCAACAGGGATTCGGACATAGTGTGGACCATACTCCAGCGTCAAGAAGTGCCCGAACCCCTCTTACCATTTACCTTTACCAAATGACCCAAAGCTGCATTTCAAGGGGTCCTCTGGGCAGGGGGCCCATAACATTGGGGACACAAGCGAATAAGGTTCAACGCATGTTGCATTGCATTGGTTCAGCATTTAGTGGGGCAGACTTTCGCGGTGTGGCCCTCTCAAAACAATTACACCATTTCGGTACATAGTCGTGTCCCACGTTAGAGCCCTTTTCGGCTCCCCATGTTGGCTGTTGCCCTTAGTGTGAGGCCACTGTTGCTTGTGCTGTGTGAAGGCGGTCGTCGCTTTTCGCACCCCCCTTAACCCTGGTACCCCTTTACCGTCTCTGGAAGAGTCCTGGACACTGTGGTGGGAGTGGGATGCTCCATGATTGTGGGTTGCAGGTGCTCTTCTGCTGCATTGTACCTTCTACGAGGGCCACCCCTCGTCTGCATGTGGGGGTCACTCTGACTGACCCAACGGCGTAGGGCAGAGGAAGTTTCCTCAAGAACTGGTCCAGACCCACCGTTCACGAGTGTGGCTTGCTGATTGATCTCGGGTTTGTAGCCACTTCCAAGTGAGGTGGATGAGGCACATCTGGCTTCAGGTGGCTTTATCCAACGTGAGGACCATGCGTGGAACTTGGGCACGAACAGCCATGGTTACGCGAGGCTGGCGAGGATCTCGAACTCATTGCATAAGACGTTAGCTTCGGCTGGCTCTAGGATCAAAGTGAAGACTTCTGGGGTTCGCGCTTAAGAATGGGTGCGATTTGACTGGCCACACTCAGCTTTGGCCATCCCTCTCTGTGTGCTGTGCGTTCAAACGTGAGAAGATAGGGTGTTCAAAATCATCCGAGGGCCCCTTCTGAAGGTAGTGGATGCCCTGGTCATTTTGGGATGGGGGCTGTCTCCGCCAGTGGAGGTCTTATTGATAGTCTCTCTCAGGATCTCGAGTTGCCTGTGACGGCCTGGGCGAACACCGTGTGTGCTACTTATCAGCAAGCGGTTTGTCTCTTGGATGGTTTGCATTGCCTGTTGCTGGTTTGCATTAATTTGCTGGGCATTAGCAGCTGCTGGGTTGCGCTTCCCCTTTTGCAGGGTGCATTCGCCTGCTGTGGATTTCATTCGGTTCTTATGGGCGCGTCATTGCGGTACCAGCGCACTCACCACGTCTTCCATCTGTTTTGAGAGGAAAAAAAAAAAATTCTTTTTTTTTTTAAAGTAGCTCTTAACCCGCAGGACCTTTAGTGTTCTGCCCGCATTCTCCACCATATGTGACAAACGGCTATCCGGGGCTCCGCCGTCTGTCCGGGACTGTTATGAACACGGTCTTTAGGGGAGGGTAAATGACGAGGCGTCACGTGCTGTTCTAAACAGGCTATGCATGGTTTATAGTCCAGGCACTGAGACTGCCAAAGTGCATACAACAGAAACACAAGCAAAACAAAACTGCCACTGAGCAATAACTTAACTTAGGTTTTCCCGACTCAGGGTTGAAGTGGTCTTACCACTTCCACCAAAACAAATAAGGAACTTGCAGTTTTAGACAAAAAGAGCAGACGAATGATTTAATCTGTTTGGGGAGAGGCAGACTCCTGCCTCCAGGTCTTGGGGGAGGGGGAGAGGGCAGAGGAACCAGGAAATCAGTCTTAAATACCTGTTCTAATTAGCAGGACAGGTGACAGAAATCAGGCAGCAGACAAATCTTGGTTGGATCCTCCTCTCTCAGTTCCAGCATCTGCAAACTGTGGGATGGGAGTGCATGTATTATGAGGCTGCCATTCCAGCCTAAACAGGATATAAACTGTTCAGTTTCTTGGAGCCCTATATATGGAATTTATACATCCCGGTTTCTGTCACAATATATATGGAGCCGGGGTCACTTTCTCGCCTTGTTTTTTTGGGAGGTTACGCTGCATATAGAGTACTCCGATACGGAGGTCGCGCTCATGCAAACCCATGTTTGGTTGGCACCTGTATAGACCTGACCTAGACAGAGGCTGCGCAAGCGAGGAGAGGTGCCATAAGCCACGAGAGGAGGAGAGTGCTAATTGGAGGGAGGGTGTGAGGTACGAGGACAGCGGTCCCAGCAGCCAGCGGGGCCCTCGTGATATAACGAGCCAATGGATGGGAGTTGGGAAGGAAAGGGGGGGATTGCGCGCACGGTGTTCAGAGCTGGCTGGAGAGGAACGGAGCTCGGTATAGGGGGAGGCCAACCGCCCCAGCATAGGCGAATGCCTGGCCCAGTTAGGCCCTGAGTCCCAGTAGAGACAAGGGAGCTAGGGACTTGCCATGATAGGTCCTCATTCCCAAGTGTGCACAAGTATAACAGGACTGTTCTGTCTGGTGGAGGGTCTTGGCTCAGACCCTAGCAAGTGTGTCCGGGTGGGATGCCCCGGATCTCCAGTGGGGATGGGGACACTTCTACATCTCGAGGATCCTTTTCAAAGATCGTAGCAGTACCGGGTCGGAGTACCTGCAGGTAAATTCTACAAGTGCACCAACGGTACCTTTCATTTCATTCGGGCACAGTGGCCCGTCCACCTCAGACTTATAGGAGATTCAACTCACTTGAGGGTTGAGGACTTCTCCCCAAGGGGGTGGACACGGGGGGACCAACCCGTGGGGGGACCCGGAGGAGGTTGGCGTTCGCCATGACGCTGCCTTCGGTGTTCCTTGGAGAGGCCCGCTGTATCTGTCATCCTTTCATGAATATGTCATGCATAAAGTCGCTTGTTGGTCTGCCGGCTGTGTGTTGTGTTTGGTTTATCGTCCTGCGAAGATCACCTTCCCCTCTGGTGGAAGCTTGTCGCAGGTGGAGGCGCTGTACCCATATATAAATTGTTGTGCGAGTACCCCAGGCTCTCCGTGGCAGAGACTTAGTCCTGTGAGCCTACAGGTGATACAGCATATAGTAGTGGACTACCTTCTATGAAGACGGGCTACAATATATATATATATATTATATATATATATATTATATAATATAAATATTATATATATATGATTAATTATAGAGTTAATCTATATAAAAATAAGTTCCCAGTATGGCAAACCGGTCATTAAGGAAGGGGTTAAAAGCCAAATCTTTGTGGCAACAGCACCAGAGGGAGCTCTGCTCTCCCTCTAAAATGTCCTCCACAGGTTCTTCAACAAATAGAGAAAAGACACAGCGCACCAGATTCAAATGCAGAAATGTGTATTAGAGGACACAAACATACATAACTTACTCACATGTAAGTAATTAAATCAGGCTCCTCACAACACCGAATGAGAGATGCGTCAACCGACGATCACAGTGTCTCTGGAACTCACAGCCGTGGGTTCCTATTGGTCGACAGCTCGCAGCACCCGGATGTGAAGAGATGCAAAAGCTCAACAGCTGATCAGCCTCTGAGAGCGTCCTGCGTGCAGCCGCCTGCACCAATGCCAAAACGGGGTTAATCTCACTTGTGCCTCCAAGCGCTGGACCACTTCCAGCTAATTAGGGTCAGGGGGTTCCACCGTCAATGTGCTTGAAACCGTAATAGTAGTGACGACCTCACTTTACGGCAGCTGTCTCCAGTTGTTATTTGTTCGTGGGGTTTTCTGCCTTAAGTTTTGCCTTCAGCAAGTGAAATGCATGCTTGATCGGGTTGAGATCAGGTTATTGACTTGGCCATTGCAGAATATTCCACTTCTTTGCCTTAAACTCCTGGGTTGCTCTCGCAGTATGTTTTAGGTCATTGTCCATGTGTAAAGTGAAGCGCCGTCCAATAAACTTAAACTGAATTTCGCTGAATCTGAGCAGACAATATATCCCTATGCACTTCACAATTCATCCGGCTGCTTCTGTCTTCTGTCACATCATCAATAAACACTAGTGACCCAGTGCCATTGTAGCCATGCATGCCCATGCCATCACACTGCCTCCACCGTGTTTTACAGATGATGTGGTATGCTTCGGATCATGAGCCATTCCAAGCCTTCTCCATACTTTTTTCTTCCCATCATTCTGGTACAGGTTGATATTAGTTTCATCTGTCCAAAGAATGCTGTTCCAGAACTGGGCTGGCTTTTTTAGCTATTGTTTGGCAAAGTCTAATCTGGCATTTCTATTCTTGAGGCTTATGAATGGTTTGCACCTTGTGTTGAACCCTCTGTATTTGCTCTAGTGAAGTCTTCTCTTTATGGTAGACTTGGATAATGATATGCCTACCTCCTGGAGTGTTCTTCACTTGGCTGGATGTTGTGAAGGGGTTTTTCTTTACCATGGAAAGGATCCTACGATCATCCACCTTGTCTTCCATGGATGTCCAGGCCTTTTTGTGTTGCAGAGCTCACCAGTGCGTTCTTTTTTTCTCAGAATGTACCAAACTGTTGATTTGGCCACTCCTAATGTTCCTGCTATGTCTCTGAGGGGTTTTCTTTTTTTTTGCAGCCTAAAGATGCCCTGTTTCACTTGCATTGAGAGCTCCTTTGACCGCATGTTGTGGGTTCACTGCAACAGCTTCCAAATGCGAATGCCACAACTGGAATCAACTCCAGACCTTTAACCTGCTTAATTGATGAAGAAATAATGAAGGAATAGCCCACACCTGTCCATGAAACAGCTTTTGAATCAATTGTCCAATTACTTTTGGTCCCTTGAAAAAGAGGGGGCTACATATTAAAGAGATGTAATTCCTAAACCCTTCCTCCATTTTGGATGTGAATACCCTCAAAATAAAGCTGATATACTGCACTTTAAGCCCATATTCATTATTTAACTGTAATTTGAATTTATTTTGGTACACAGCCGAAAAAACAAAACTTGTATTAGTGTCCAATTATTTCCGGATATATATATATATATATATTTTACTGTCTTTGCATCTCATCCCAGGCTTATGTTTAAAAGCTGTGTTTAAAGCAGAATGCATTGGCTTAAGGGTTGTTCATGTAATGTGAGCTTGAGACAAAAGGTGGCACTGTGTGCTCATTTGCATGTAATTTCCCAGAATCCCTTGCTGCAGTGGAAGTGCTGGGTGATAATGGTGAAAGGCGGGATTGCAGACCTGTCTAAGACATGCAAATGAGCATACAGTAATATTTCCATTTGCTATATGCTTTACTGTGGAGGGTTTTTGTCACTTTTTTACCCACCATAACCTTAATAATGTGTGTTGAAGTATATATATATATATATATATATATATATATATATATATATACTAGCAGATATACCCCGCGTTGCCCGGGGTGTAAATCCGTAATAGGTAGTATTATGTATAAATAGGGCAACAATAGGTTGACTATTTGGTGGAAAGGTTGTATAATAATGTTGAAAAGAAACATGGAAGAATGTGTAATACGATGTTCTTGTTTAAAAATGGTTTATTGTAAAGTCACCACAGTACAATGTATATTTTGGTGACATAAATGATGTAAAATGTGAGGTGTGTGTCCCGCTAGGGTGTGAGAGGGTGTGAGGTGGCGGGTGGGTGCTCAGTACGGGTGGTGAGTGGGTAGTGAGTGCTGGCTGTGGGTGGGTGTCCCGCTATGGTGTGAGCAGGTGTGAGGCGGCAGGTGGGTGTTCAGTACTTAGTGAGTGCTGGCGGTGGGGGTCCCACTAGGGTGTGAGCGGGTGTTAGGCGGCGGGTGTCTGGTGAGTGCGGGCGGCGGCTGGTCAGTGATGTCGGTGTGTAGGGGTGTGAGTGTGGCGGGTGGGTGTGAAGCGGGAGGCGCCGGGTGGGTGGTGAGTGGGTGCGGCGGCTGGTCAGTGATGTCGGTGCATAGGGGCAGGAGGCGGCAGGCGTGTGTCAAGTGTGTTGGATGGGTGAGAGGTGGCGTGTGTGTGTCGAATGGGTGAGAGGCGGCAGGTGTCTGTTGAGTGCGGGTGGCGGCTGTGGGGCGCAGGGGTGTGAGGCAGCGGGTGGGTGAAAGGCAGAGGCAGGAGACAGAAGGCAGGGGCAGGGGGTGAGGGGAAGGCAGGGGCAGGGGGTGAGGGGAAGGCAGGGGCGGGGGTGAGGGGAAGGCAGGGGCCGGGGGAAGGCAGTCAGGGGGATTTGAAGGGGGTGTCAGTGTGTGTGTCAGTGTGTGTGTGTGTGTGTGTCAGTGTGTGGGGTGTGTGGTGTGTGGTGTGGGGTGTGTGTGTGTGTGTGTGTGTGTGTGCTGTGTGTGGGTGGGTGGTGTGGTGTGTGGTGTTGTGTGTGTGTGGTGTGTGTGTGTGTGGGTGTCATGTGTGTGTCAGTGTGGGTGTCAGTGGGTGTCAGTGTGGTGTGTGGGTGTCACTGTGTGTGTGTCTGTTGCACTTGTGTGTGTGTCTGTATGTTGTATGTCTGTCACTGTGTGTGTTGGGGGGGTCGAAAAGGAGCTGGGGGGGGTCAACAAATGGAGCTGGGGGGTCAAAAACGGAGATGGGGGTCACAAACAGAGCTGGGGGGGTCAAAACATGGACTGGGGGTCAAAAACGGAGCGTGGGTCAAAAAGGGCTGGGGGGGTCAAACCGGCTGGGGTCAAAAACCGGAGCTGGGGGGTCAAAAACGGAGCTGGGGGGGTCAAAAACAGAGCTGGGGGGGGTGCAAAAACGGAGCTGGGGGGGGGGGGGGGAAACTCACAGTCTTAGTTAAGCCCCCCCAGCAGCAATAGCTGACACTACCACCACCAGTGAGCATTTCCTCACCTCAGGCAGCAGCAGTGTGTCTGGGGGTTGGGGAGGCCTGGGTTAGAGTGCACCGGCCAATGAGAGCCGTGGGGGGACGGGACACACGGGGGGCGAGACACACCGGCCAATGAGAGCCGTGGGTTACCGACGGACCAATCAAATGGTCTACAGACACTCACAACCAAGATTTTCAGAATTATATATATATATATAATCTCAAAAACAATTCGTCTATACCCTTCTGTGGCTAACTAAATGCTTTTATTTGTTTGAGCTTTCAAGATTGTAACACTCGTGCTGCCCACAAACCTGACAAGACCTCAGTACTGAGGTGGGAAGGAGTGACACCACAAACCCACAGAAGCGGGGGCGTGCCCAGAGTATGGTATTGAGCGTAGCCGGGACTGGGCAGGAGAGAAGGGTTAGTCAGGTACTTGCCGGATCCTGGGTTAGAGAAGGAAGAGTAGTCGTGTCCGTAAGCCAATGGTCTGGGAGAGGAGAGAGTCACGTAGTTCAAGTCCGTTTGCCGAGTCCAGGGAGTATAGAGGTAAGCGAGGTGAAGGGATAGCCGAAGTTGAGATCCAGGGGAGGTACACAGACAGACCGGGTCAGGAACGTGGAGACTGAAAAGGCAAGAGCGAGAACCAAGCACAAGACCAGACAGCACTCTAGGGATTATGGTGAGCACTGACTGAGCATGGGGGCAGGAACTAAATACTGAGCAAGGACCTATGGGAGGGGGGAGGAGCGGAGGCACGTCCCCAGCGAGACAGGGACCAGGGGGGAAGGTCAGGTACGGTTGCGCTGCCCGGGTACATGGTGCGACATCCTGAGATAGCCGGGGGCGGGATCAGCTGTGGCAGGTGGAGCACAAGAGGCGCGGGTCCGCGCGCGCCCTGTAATGCCAGCGGGCTGGCGCGCACGGCCCTGACGGAATCCGGAAGTTGCGATGTTAGAGTAAGCATGTATGTATGTGTGTGTGTGTGTGTGTGTGTATGTGTGTAAATCTTAATTTATAAAGTGACCACAATGTATACAGCACTTTACAAAAGGTGTTTGTAGCAGAGGAGTGTATAACAATGGTGTGGGTAGGTGTTGAAATGTAAGAGGGTGTTGCATTTCTGTGCATGTGTGTGGGTACCATGTGGTTCCTATTGGTATAAAGGTGATAGAATTACATTGTACATTTGTATGTGTAAGAGGCAGGTGTGTGTGCATTCATACAGTGCAGTATACATAGACATGGGCCTTAGCACTCGGGGGACGAGAGTTTTCTTGTCTAGTGGCTCATGAAGCTGCGGTCTCGGTTTAGGCCACCGGTGAGTGTCACAAATAGTTTAATAAATTTATATTCATGCAACCGTCTCTCTCTTTCGGTGTTCTGAGATTATTTTTGAGTACAGCACCCTTGAGATCGTTCATCTTATGGCCAAAGTAAGAGAAATGTTCGCCGACAGCACTGTCTCTTGTAAAGGTAATCTAAGAACACGGAAAGAGAGATGGTTGTATGAATATAAATTCATGAAACTATTTGGACACTCACCGGTGTCGGTATCGGGCCAGTGAAAAATGTCATTCAATATCAGGCAAACGTCAGCCAAACTTAGGTTAGATAATAAATTAGGGTGGACTGCTATTCTAAGGTACTGTAATGCTGTAAGAAGTGAATCAGAGATACATCCACAACGCTTTTTCAGTCATTTAAAGTACTTATCAAACTACACAGAAAATGCGATATAAGCCTCGCTTACTGTGTCAGATGATTCAAGTGCCTATTATGCCTCCTGTATTGATCAGATAACATGCACAGAGTGGGTCAAGGTGACCTGATTGCAAACAAGTAATACCATTCCTAGTGAACTGAAATTGGTGTATTTTGAGGTAGTAGATGTAAAAATGCTATGTAAAAATCAGTCACAGATGATCCAGTAATCCCTATCATTCCTACATACGCCACCAAAAGGGAACAGCTTTGATTAGAAGAACGACCTAACTCCATAAAGATATGAGCTGAGCCGAGTTGCTAGTTCCCAACATGAATCATGCAGAAACTGTATCATGTACATGTGACAGACTGTGACTGTCACAATAGAGTAACGTAAATGTTACATTGTGTATACAGTATGGAACCCATAGGGGTAAACCAAAAAAACTTAATTGCCCTGCTCCAGCAGAGAGAGGGTTAGCTTTTTGTTTTGTTTAGTGTATCCCTTCTTGGGTGGAAGAAAGACAATAGTTTTACTCATCAAATGTTCTCTCGCTGTTTATACTAAATGACAGTTGGGGTGTGCTGAGTTACCCCAGGCACCCATCTGTTGAGTGGTGATATCATCTTGAAAACATTCCTTAAAAACGGACTTCAAGGGGCTATCTGAGGGTTTGTATATCTTTACCATTACAGACTAGTAGGAATTAAAAATAGTTTATGTTCTATACAACTTTTGGTCATGATATGAGTACTATGTATATACTCTACTGAATCATTACGTATGCATACATCCGCTATGTTATGCTGAATATGATGATTCCGGTATGATTAATCTACCAACTACTGGTAAAGCATTATTACTCCTTTTATACACTCTCTGATTAAAGTTCACATGAAAGAGTTGCTCGCTTCCAGGACACACTCCTACAGGCCTGTCAGAACAAAGGATTGTACAGTAGGGAATAAAACCTGCAAACTAGACTCATCTTGGGGGTATATTGTACCTCATTTCATGACCCCCTTGGAGACGTACTTTGATGTTATAACCTGTTTGATTCTATTTACTGTATGTAATTTAGTAAACTTTTTTTCTGTACAAGCGTTGTAAAAACCTTTGTGTTACATTAAATCTAAGATGTAATAAGTATTGTCTTTGATCTCTAATTGAACCTGTTTTACCTCTGGAGGGAATGATCAAATATTGGGACATGTTTTACATGGATTTACCGTATCTGGGGGACCAAGATTTCCCTCGGTGCTGTTACATTTGCGTACGTCGCTTGTTATTGTCCAGGAGACAGACCCTCAGGGCCGAGGTGGTGAGTACAGACCGACTTGTACCTGGGATCTGGATCCTAGACCAGAATTAATGGTTGGGTTCAGGGCAGGGTGCGGTAGCGTACTTGAGGTCACGGTTCCAAGGTCAGGGCAAGAGTGAGGTAGCTGAAACAATGCTCGTCTCAAGGCAGGAATGACCCGCATGTCTGAGGTGGATATTAAATCACCAGCCTGAACGGTGAGACAGAGTCCTGAATTAAGTATAGAGCATAATTAATGTGGGGAGAGGGAAGAGATGGGGATAGCACTCTCGCTTCAGCTTAGTTAGATAGACATGTATACGGACACAGGTGCAAGCAGGGAACAAGGATAAATTGGCAAATGAAGAAAGATCCATCTTGAAAGCACTCTGTGTCAACTGTAGAATGAGTGTACATAAAATCAATTTAATTGGTAATAGTCTAAAAAACAGTTGATTGATAGGATAGAATCTATGGCCAATAGGTGAACAGAGTACAAAAATAGACATATATATACACACACATTATGAGCTTTCACGCTGCTAAACTGACGCAGGTTTTTATATTTGTTTTGTTCTCAGTCCACATTTATTGTATTTGGATTTAGAGTGATTCTGATATCTGACTAGATTATCTAAGTCTTCACACAATTGTACCCGTCACTCTAGTGTGGACTAATTAGGGATCAATAACAACTGTGTGTATATACATTGTAATTATGTCTATTTTTGTACTCTGTTCACCGATTGGCCATAGATTCTATCCTACCAATCAACTGATTTTTAGACTATTACCAATTAGATAGAGTGCTTTCAAGAGGGATCTCATTGTTCATTTGCCTTATGTATAGAGTAGTCAGGGGTCACAGGGTGCGATCAAGGCAAGTGGCAGAGGTGCAAGGTCGGGGTCACAGGCAGTGGTCAATGCAGGCGGCAGAGATCAAGGCTTTATGTAAAAAACTAGGAACTCTGCATTCTAACTGGAACAAAACAGAAGCCATGCTCTGGCAGCTTCCAGGAGGAAGTCCTGCCTTTTTATAGGCTGAACGCCAGTAACCAAGAAGCCACTTTAGCTACAGTGTGTGCAGAAGTGAGGAACGAATTGGCAGGATAAAATGTGGTCGTTGGAGCTTCAGTGTGGAAGCCTCATATTGCCCTCAGGAGTAACCTCTGGGTGATCCAAGGCAGGCTTGAGGGGAAAATGTTTATGAAAACTGTCACAGGAGACCAGGACTAATACCAGGGATCAATTCGCCAGACAGAAACAGAGTTTATCAAATTAATTTATTGAAAAAATAAATATCCACAACTATACAGATACACAACACACATACCCAACTGGGGAAAAATGGGGATACCCTGCAAAACTAGTTGCAGGGACCTCCTTGCAGAGATTTCCCCTGTCCTTCTTTCTTCGTAGTGCCTACAGGAACTGATTTTCAGGCCTGGGACGGTCACTGAAGCTCTGAATCTGCAACTGGAACCCATAACCAGAGCTAGAGCTAGCTAGGGGTCTCGCTCCCCACCTTTTTATACCTTATGCCACAACACAAACATTCAAGTCCAGGTGCTGTCAATATGCCCCAGCCTCTGATTGGTGAGTTTAACAGTAACATTAAAAAAGCAACATAAAAAGTTGGAAAGTTACTTGGAAAAGTCACAGACAACTTTGCAACATTCCAGCTGAACATAACATTAACCACTGGTCCCTGACGTGCTGGAACCAGGCTACATAATACATAGGTATACATGCACATAATACAACTATATTATTGACAGGTAGGGGTAATGGCAGGCTTGACCTTTATTAAAAGCAGTCACATTTACCACGACCATCACAAAAACCTAGGACCATAGAAGGGACGTGGATGTCCTTGAAATCCACTCAAGATCTTTCTTCGGGGCCACACCACTTCCAATGCACCAAATACTGGAGTTTGCCATGAGAGCTCCGGGAGTCCAAAATTAGTTGAATCTCAAATTCCTCCTGACCTTCCACCATAACAGAACTGGGAGAAGAGACAGGGGAAGATAAGAAATGTTGAATATAGGGTTTGTGAAGAAAAACATGACCGTATTCTTAGGCTGAAAAGAAAAGAAAGTGCCAACAATATTAAATGAATGTCAAAAGAGTGTATAGAATAAATATTCTAAAATTACAAAATGTCAAATTCTGAATGGGTGTATACACAATAAACAAATGAAACCCTGAAAATGCAGCCCAAGAAATAAAGGATTTTCCATTTGAATGGATGGAAGAAAGGAAGTGATCTTGTGGCACTAATTAACTGGCGAAAAGAACAAAAACAGAGGGAAGGGGACAGTGAGAAAAGAGGGGTAGAAATCTCTAGGTGTGAAAGAATAAAAAACTAATTCTTGCAGAAATACGAAAGTGACTCCTGTAATTAAGACAAGAACAGTATCTCAAAAGGCATATACAATTTATTAAAAGTTTAAGAAAGTGAAAAATTAAATTAAAACATACACAATTAAAGTCTGTTTTTGTATGCAAGACAAAAGGATTTCGGTTAATGTCTTTTAACTAGTTCTCCATTGGTGAAAAGAGGAGAAAATAGTTGTAAAATTGCAATATTTTTAAAGAGATCCACTTCTGGTTGAAAAAAGTCCTCTTGAATGTTTGTTTTAATTTATAAAACTTGTGCACATACAAAAAGAGTTAAAATTTATGCAGCATATTATCGTTGTATCAGTTTACACCGTTTTTTTACCTGGACAAAGTATTGGAACATTTAGAATGTCCTCCTGTTTCCCATTTGCATCTTGTTATTAATGTGGAAATAGAAAGATTGTGATTGTGTTACCTTATTATTGTTTGATCAGCACCTGCTAGATAGGGTAGCTATCAATGGCTCTCTCCAGACTTTCCACAGTATACTTGGTTGGCTCTCTTAGCCCCACTCTCCCAGAATATTGTTCCCGAAAGCTTGTTGATACAGATTCGGTAAAATTGTAGGGGGAATGCCTCAGCTTGTCAGCTGTTCTCCCGGCGTGACACGCTGACCACCATGCTTAGCTGTTCAAAAGCAGCTCCCAGCATCTCAGCTGTTACCTTGTTGAGGCGTCTTCGATTCTTTTGATCTCTCTCCGCTCTGACATTAAAGACCAGTATTTTGCAAGGACCGATGTATTTGGGACTGAGCTTGGCGGAGTGTAGCTTGAGGTGAATATTTCCACCCAATCACATACTTTGAAGGGAAGAGGTGGTTGCCTGTGTTTTTCCACATGTCCTTTCTGTATAATGGCTGCTTTAGCAAGATAGGTGTGGACCCGTTTCCAGAGGTCCTGAGGATGGTAGACGGTAGCCATAGGCACAGAAGATTGGAGACTCTTGAGTGGAGTTGGGTTATAGGGAGTTTCATGCAAACTCAACAGATGGGAGCAATTATCCTGTTCGAATACAAAGCAATATCGAAGATGTGGTCGTGACATCACGGAACTGGTTCTCCCTCATTGGGCAAACCGCTCATGTGACCAGGCCATCATGCTACCACTACAAATAAATGTTTCCTCAACTGCTCTCCATCAAATGCTCCCGGGCACAGGGCGTGCGCAATCAGATTATTTATTTATTTATAAAATGTGTTACCACGAAGTAATACATAGAGAGTTACCTCTTGTTTTCAAGTATGTCCTGGGCATAGAGTTATGATGACAAATAATGCATGGTTACAAATACAGTTACATAAATGAACAGGGTATACATTATATACAATACATTGCATGCACAGTTAGAGAAGATGTATATTATAGGCGTATATAAGTTACAGACCAGATTAAAATGTGAGACAGCCTTAGTTTTGAAAGAACTTAAACTGGTGGTGGCTGGGAGAGTCTCCAGTAGGTTGTTTCAGTTTTGGGATGCACGGTAAGAGAAGGAGGAGCGGCCGGATACTTTGTTGAGCCTTGGAATCATGAACAGTCTTTTGGAGTCTGATCTCAGATGATAGGTGCTGCATGTGGTAGGGGTGAAGAGCTTCTTCAGATAGATGGGTAGCTTGTTCAGATAGATGGGTAGCTTGCCCAGAAAGCATTTGAAGGCAAGACAGGAAAGGTGAACTTTGCGCCTAGACTCGAGTGACAACCAATCTAGTTCTTTGAGCATTTCGCAGTGATGTGTGTTATAGTTGCATTGGAGAACTAAACGACAAATTGAATTGTAGAGGTTGTCAAGTTTGCCAAGGTGGGTTTGGGGCGCCGAGCCATATACTATGTCTCCATAGTCGATAATTGGCATTAGCATCTGCTGTGCGATACACTTTCTGACCAGCAGGCTTACTGAGGATTTGTTCCTGTAAAGTACACCTAGTTTGGCATAGGTTTTGGATGTCAGGGTATCAATGTGCATTCTGAATGACAAGTTGGAGTCAAACCATATGCCCAGGTATTTAAAACTAATAACAGGAGATAGGGTGGCGTTAGCGTTGGTTCTGATCTGGAGCTCAGTCACTGGAAGCTTTAAAAATTTTAGATTGTATTAATTAAAGATTAGATTGTAAGCTCCCCGGAGCAGGGACTCCTCTTCCGAAATGTTACTTTTATGTCTGAAGCACTTATTCGGTGGAGATTCGGCGCAACTGCGCATGTCTGAAAAAAGGCTCCCGGATGTCTCTTCAATAAACTTTATTCAACACACACCAGGGCTACACCAGCGTCTCCCAGAGGGCAGAGGGCTGTGTAAGGGTGAAACGCGTTGAGGGGGAGACGCTGGTGTAGCCCTGGTGTGTGTTGAATAAAATTTATTGAAGAGACATCCGGGAGCCTTTTTTCAGACATGCGCAGTTGCGCCGAATCTCCACCATTTTCCTGATTCACATTGACGGTGGCACGCAGGAGCAGGCGAGGAGAGTGGGTCCCAAACCGGAGGAGCAGGTGAAGTCGCATTGTTATCCCCCTGCACCGGTTGATTCTGTGGCCCTGCATAGCTCCCTCGTATCACTCCAGTGTCTGATACTTCCAGACCTGTGTTATTACACTGAAGCGCACGGCAGACTCCCTGGCACTTGAAGCACTTATTCCCATGATCTGTTATTTATATGATTGTCACGTGTATTGCTACTGTGAAGCGCTATGTACACTAATGGCGCTACAGTATATAAAGACATATGGCCTAACACTCTGTTGCTGTTGCCTGCTTCCACTTATCACTTAATTGTGGCTTTGCTTGCCTTCAAACGATAATCAGAGAGCCGCCAGAGCTATCTCGAAGTGGCCCTTGGAGTGACTTCTAATTTTCCAATAATTGCTCAAACAGCGAAGTACATTTCACACTTTAACTTTCTTTAAATCTAACGTAATGTAAACATACAAGGCAGGCGTTATAAATTGTTGCAACAAAATGACTTGTAATTATGTTTCCTCCTTTTTATATAACATTATAATACAAAATTCCATTTCAGGTGCAATTTTATTCTCGTTCTCACCTGGCTCCTTTGGCTAAACAAATTGAAGAGCTACTGTAGTTCATACACAAACTAATCAATTGTTTAAAGCTCCAATTATCTCACACCTTGCAGTACCCCTTATACATTACTCAAAGTGCAATGGTAGTAACAATCATGTTCCATTTATACAAACTTTTTGTTTGTGCGCCCCTGCCTGCACTCCCCCCTGATCGCGCCTCCGGCATCAGCTGCATCATTTGACATCACGTCATTTGACTCTACGTTGTCATGGCGACGCATTGCCAGAAGCCACCGGAGAGAAGGTAAGAGACATACAGCGGCCTCGTGCATTTTATTTAAATGATGTGGGGAACAGTGCAGGGACTCTGTAAGCACTGCAACTGCGCCCCCTCCCACCCCCCCAGTTTCCGCACCCCTGCCATACACTAAAGGAAAACTGATACAAAATATAGGTGTAACGGGTATTCCCCCCCCCCAATCGCAGATTATACTGTGGAGGTGTGGGAACATACAACGTTACTCGGGTGTGGTGCATTACCTGTTGGCTCACAGGAGGGCTGAGCTTCCGCCACGGGGAACCTGGGACATAACCATACACTATGGACAACCACTTACAATAGGTGCAGCGCCTCCACCTGCGATGGCTCCCACCAGAGGGGGAGTGGCTCCTCGCAGGACCTTCAATAACCACATACAACGGAATTGATAATGACTAATACCTTTACTACTATACACAGCATGAACACATCAACACATAATAACAGGTCTCCCCAGCTAGGGCAACCTGACCAGTGCGTCTGGGCGGACGCTATCACATAGGCGTCACGGAGGACGCTAACCTTACGCGTCACAGCGGACGCTAACCTTACAAAGAGTGATCCCACCCTGTGTCCAGTAACCCCAAACCCAATGTCTCGCACCCCCAAGTCAATTACCAACGTGTGTGTGTGTGACTGCGCAGCCACTGTGTCTGGTGATAGGCCTGGTTGGTGCACGTGAGTTTGAGTTACCTGCCCGGGCTCCAGCCACGGGTGCCGCTATATCACTGGGGTTGGATCAGCCGGGATATCCTCCTACGCGTGGGGCGAATTCCAGCGCGGATAATATCGCCATACAGCTCCGCACCGTCTCTACCTTAGTTAGGGTCTGCCTGCTGCCAGCAGGCCGCAGTCACGCTAGCTTGGCCTCCGTGGAGATAGTCCAGTTCCCTCTTAGCAAGCCGAGCAATGCCCGTGATACACTCCTAGCAAATATATATATATAATGGGGCAGGTTCCCTAACCTAGGGCCTGTCCCTACAATACTCCGCTAGGATGACTCAGGACTATCTGGGGCCTAGGGGATTGCTGGCCTAGTGCAGAGAGTCACTGACCCCTGCACCCTACCTCCTTCCCCTAGCTGCTCCGGTCACCAACTGCTCTCTGCAAAAACCCCGCGAATTGTATCCATTCCCTGCAAACAGGGAGCTCCTGCAGCCCTATTGGCTCCCTGGCGTCACATGGGGTGCTGCTGGGGCTCCTGGGAATTGTAGTCCTCTTAACGAGCCTTCCCTGGTAGGCTAGGGCTTCGCTGGCTTTTTGCTCCCCCTCTCGCGCATGCGCGATCTCCCTGGAGTCCTACCGGCGCTCCTACGCCCTGCGCATGCGCAGCGCATCCTGCTATGGCGGCGCCCTGCTCCGCGTACCGCCGCGGCCCCAGCAACGCGATCGCGGCCCTGGCAACCGGCCGCAACTCTAAATAACGCGGGTCGCGCACCAGAAGGAGGGGGTCAGTACAGCAAGGGGGACTTGGCTACATCCTCCCCCCGGTAAAATCCCCAACGTCCTCGCTTGGGACACAACTCAATAAAACCATGTACAGAAGTTATATAATTAAAATGCATTTGAAATCATAACTTAGCACATGCATTTCTCTACACGATATTGCATAACTCTGTGAGCATCACAATCACAGATTGGATCTTGCTCCGAGAGCACTGCTGAGCCTCATAGTGGGGTGCCCCCATTTGATCATAGGTTACCCGAGTTGGAGGGTACCTGACTCTTTGGCTCCGTCGGAGCTGTTCTTCTGCAACTCCCTCGGGGGAGTAATAAACACAGTCCTGAGGCTCTGCCTCTTCCCTTGAGGGGAGAAATGTCTCTATACAGTCTCTATTGGGCACAAAGCTCGGGCTCTGGGGGTCCAAAGGCTGGCCTGTTGGTGCCACCTTAGTAGGCGTTGGCCTACGGGGCCCTTTACCCGTAGCTCCTCCGGGTGATGCCCCTTCTGTTTAGCAGTCCCTTTGAGAGGGTCCTTCTATAGGATCTTCAGGAGTTTCCGAGTGGGTCTCGTTACTAACAGTCTCTTGACCCAACTCTGATAA
>WSYH01004803.1:0-49725 GCA_036426205.1 Ascaphus truei | reverse complement strand
AATCACTCCTGAAGAAACCGAATGCGGAGAAACGCGTAGAGTGACGCCGACCAGTGAGATCACTAAGCGAGTGGAGCCCCTGCAGGCGGATGACGTCAGTTCCGGTTTCCGGATCCGGTGAGACGCACCACTGACCCGCACGCCGAGACACAGGGGAGGCAGAGAACACACGCTTCACTTGCTGAGATCCAGATCGCAGGATCTACATGCTTTTTTAATTCCAATACCATGTGAGTGTATCCCTTACCACTTGCTTTTTATAAATCGTCCTTCCAGTCTGCACTATGTCCGTTTCTTTTGTAATTAAGGTCTCCAGAAGCTCCTTGTGATTACCATCTTTGGTGGGCTGCGATTTAAAGATACCATTTTGTGAACATCACTCACTATATGTTTGTGAGTATTCTACACACAGATTTCTGTAAATATATGAACTCACGATTTATCACGTATACTGCACTATCAGATTATTTTTATGTTTTTCATGGTTTGCGCTTCCCGATGACCTACACCATAACAGTACACTTGCCAATATACCATTGATCCAAAGTTGGCCCGGAGATGTTGATCCAATGGCTTCTTGGGCTCAAATGAGACAGGACCGGGCCTTGAATAAGACCTGTGACGTTACATTGTTACATAGTAGATGAGGTTGGAAAAAGACGTACGGCCATCAAGTTCAACCTATGCCAAATTTAGACAACAGATACTTTATCCTATATCTATACTTATTGATCCATAGGAAGGCAAACAAAAAAAACATAAAGGGGAAAAATAAAATCTTTCCTGACTCTAAGAATTGGCAATCGGATTAATCCCTGAATCAACATCCTTCCCATGTACTGTATACTTATTTGGTATATCCCTGTATACCTTTCCTTTCAAAAAAGATGTCCAACCTTTTTTTGAACAAATTTATTGTATCTGCCATCACAGATTCATGGGTAATGAATTCCACATTTCAACTGTCCTTACTGTAAAGAACACTTTCCTTTGTTGCTGGTGAAATCTCCTTTCCTCCAACCTAAAGCGATGCCCCTGAGTCATTTCTACTGCCCTTGGGATGAATAGTTAATTTGAAAACTCCTTGTACCATCCCCGAATATATTTGAATATAGTTATCATATCCCCTCTTAGACGCCTCTTTTCTAATGTAAATAAATCTAATTTAGCTAGCCTCTCCTCATAAGATAGATTGTCCATCCCCTTTATTAATTTGGGGGCTCTTCTCTGCACTCTCTCTAGTTCCAGAATGTATTTTCTAAGGAGTGGTGCCCAAAATTATGCTCCATACTCAAGATGTGGTCTTACCAAGGTTTTGTAAAGGGGCATCAATATGTTTACTTCTCTTCCATCCTTTGCCCGTTTGATGCAAGATAAAATCTTGTTTGCCTTTGCAGCTACTGCACACTAAATCAACCTCCATCAAGGATTCTCCCAATTTATCCCCATTTAATGTGTAAGTCACCATTTATGACAACCCTCTGTTGTCTATCCTTCAACCAGTTTTCAATCCAGGTGCAAATATTATTACTGAGTCCAATTTTCTTTATTTTGTACACCAACCTCTTGTGTGAAACTGTATCAAAAGCCTTTGCAAAATCTAAGTAGACCACATCAACTGCATTACCCTGGTCTAAATTCCTACTTACCTCCTCAAAGAAACAAATAAGGTTAGTTTGGCATGATTTATCCTTCATAAATCCATGCTGACTATTAGTAATGATTTTTTTTTCCATTAGGTATTCGTGAATATTATCCCATATTAAACCTTCAAGTAGTATCCCTACTATTGAAGTCAGGCTTACAGGTCTGTAATTCCCCGGTTGTGATCTAGCTCATGTAACGCGTAGCTCACCACAAACGAAGCGCGACCATGGTGTTGAGGTAGGGAATTGATTAACGCCGTCCCACCGCCACGCGGACGCGCCTAGGATGTAGAGTATTCGTTCAAGCCAGGTCAGGGTTATAGATTGGAGAATAGTAGAAACGCACTTGCCAGGTCTGGAGTGGAGAGTTGTGGATCGTCAGGGTGCGTAGCCAAGTTCAGGATTGGAGAGTAGGGGATCATCGGGGTACGTAGCCAGGTTCAGGATAGGAGAGTATCGGATAGTAGGAGTACTTAGTCAAGGTCAGGACTGGAGACATGAGAATTGTTGTTCGTAGCCAGATCAGGAGAGGAGAAGCGCGGAGTCCAAGAGAGATGCAGGGTCAGGCAAGAAGAGTTCAACAGGCAAGGCAAGGTCACAGGAACTGGAATGCAGCAAGGCACGGCATCACACTAAACTATGCTCAGCAAAGACTGAATGCAGTAGGAAGGTATATAAAAGAGGAGCCTCCAATAGTCAGCCAGGGCAGAACCAAAAAGACCTCAATAGGCTGCTGGTGCATGGAGGCGTGCCCTAGGATGCAGCCTAATCAGGCTGGGGGCGGAACCGATCGTGCAACGACCCAAAACAACACGGAGGTCTGAGGCACAGCCTGTGGCGCTCACTCCCACGCTGGTCCTGGATATCCTTAGAGTGAATGGGGCCGGGACCGATCGCGTCCTGATCCGCGCGCATGATGGAGGTCAGGGGGCGAAGCCTGAGGCACGCGTCACTCCCACACCGGTCATATCATTGGGGCGGGTCTTGGAATGCGCATCAGCAGGGAGGCTGGACGAACGGACCAGTCGTGCATCAGAGCAGGGGGCGGAGACAGAATCCGCGGATGGGGAATCAGACCGCGCAAGATCCACGCGCGCGTAGTGAGACCACGAGACCGCACATCCTGAGTGTCCGTCACGGAAGGGTTATTGAAGTGAGGAGACGGTCTGCGACCGATGGTGAATCCTCACAGCTCCCTTTTTAAATATAGGCACCACATCTGCTTTACACCAATCTTATGGTACTGAGCCTGTGGAAATGGAGTCCTTGAATATTAAATATAATGGTTTGGCTGTTACTGAACTTAACTCCTTGAGAACTCTTGGATGTATACCATCGGGGACAGGTGCCTTATTTACTTACAATTTTTCAAGCTGTTTATGAACTTTTTCCTCAGTTAACCAATTGTTCATTTAATATGGAGGTTGTGGCTTCCTCCTGCGGCACTACTATTGAAATTGATTCTTCCCTGGTAAACACAGAGGCAACACAGAATTTGTTTAATACCTCTGCTTTTTCCTTATCTCCGATAATCTGCCTGCCCATCTCACACTAAAAGGGTTCTATATTTTCTTTTCTCTTTTTTTTGTTATTAAGGTACTTAAATAACTTTTAAGGGTTGATCTTACTTTCTACTGCAATCCTTTTTTCATTATGCATTTTTGCTAATTTGATTGCTCTTTTGCCATTTTTGTTACATTGTTTTTAATCCTGATATGATGCCTCCATCCCTTTTCACTTCTAGAATCTAAACGCCTTCCTCCTCTTCTCTATTTCCTCCCCTACCTGTTTATTTAGCCACATTAGTTTTGACTTATTTCTTTTATACTTATTACCCAAGGGTATACTGTACACTGATAAGTGTGCTTTTCTAACAATGTTTTAAAGACTGCCCATTTATCTTCTACATTTTTCCATGCAAAAACATCCTACCAGTGTATTACTTGTTGATTAGCCCTCAGTTTATTAAAATCTGCTTTTCTAATGTTTAAGGTGTTTGTTGAACCAACGTAATCTGTATTTTTTTATAATTTATTTCAAATTAGACCATGTTATGATCACTGTTACCCAAATGTTCCAGGACTTGAATATATGTTATTACTTATACATTGTTTGATATTACCAAATCCAGTACTGCCCCTCTCCTGGTTGGTTCCTCAATAATTCGGGTCATATAATTGTCTTTAAGCACCCCCAAAAACCTGTTTCCTTTTGTAGTAATGCTAATCTCATTTCCCCAGTCTGTCTGGATAATTAAAATCCCCCATTATGCAAACATCACCCAGTTTTGATGCCTTCTCCATTTGCAAAAGTATTTTAGCTTCCTCAATCTAACCGATATTTGGTGGTTTATAGCATATCCCACAAACATTTTCTTTATACTTTTACCTCCACTGCTAATTTCTATCAACAAAGTTTCTCCATTTTCATCATTCCCTTCGTAAACATCTTCCCTTATTATAGGCTTTAGATCCGGTTAATATATAAACATACTCCACCTCCTCTTCTATTTGCTTGATCCTTCCGAAAAAGGGAATAACCCTCTAAATGAACTGACCAGTCATGAGTTTCATCCCACCATGTTTCAGTAATGCCTATGATATCATATTGCTCCCTTGCATCTATTAATTCAAGCTCCCCCATTTTATCTGCCAGGCTTCTTGGGTGACATGCAAGCATGCATTTCAGGTTTTTTTTCAGGCTGTTCTATTATCTTATCTGCTCCTTCCTTTCGGAGCCAACTTGGTTGAGTCTTTAGAAGTTTTCTAGTATTATCTCTATGTACTATTGGTATCTCACTGCTTGTCAAGCTTGCACTTGCCCATATTATATCTCCATACCACCGTGTATCCTCCTCTATTCCATTTAGTTTGTTATCTGTTTCATTCCCCTCCCCCCTCCATCCTAGTTTAAAATCTCCTCCAACCTTTTTAACATTCTCCCTCCTAGCACAGAAGATCCATCTTCAATGAGGTGCAATCCGTCCCTAAAATATATAGATGGCCCTTCTCAAAAAAGGAGACCCAGTGCTATAAAAACCAAAAACCCTCCTTCCTATACCACTTTCTTAGCCATGCATACTGAGATGCAACCTAATCTCTGACTGTCTCCCTGTGGTAGCACATGGCACAGGTTGTATTTCAGAAAATACTACCTTGGAGGTCCTTGCCTTAAGCTTTTGGCCTAGATCCCTGAAATCATTTTTTAGGACCCTCAATCTTTCTCTAACTTTGTCATTCACCAACATGTACCAAGAACGCCGGGACAATCCCCTCCCCCCCCTCCCCTCCCCACCCCCAACAATCTGTCTACCCGATCCGCAATGGCTGAACCCAAGCACCCGGGAGACAACAAACTGTTCGGTTCATGTGGTCATGGCAACAGATTGCCCTATCTACCTTCCTAATAATTGAGTCCCCTACCACCACAATGTTTCTTGGTATCTAACCATCCTGAGTCCCCTCTGAGCTGGAGGAACTCTTCCCCTAGCTGCAAGAGGAATCAGTCGCCCCCAGCTTTGCCATTTCTGCCCTGACACTCCCAACATCTTCACTCAATATGGGAAATATATTGGGATGGGTCAGCTCAGAAATTGCCTGCCGCTCCCTATTGCGATAAACAGAATAATGTGCTCAAACAGAGTAAACCTTAAACTGCATAAAAGGTGACTAGTGACAGATAAAAAGTATAATAACTAACACCCTTACATTCACAACTGTGAAAATAATAAAACACATACAATCCTGTGTAGACAATTGGAGAATGTCTGCAGCTGAAAAAATGGAGGTGACTCAACACCCCCGAAGCACTGGAAAGATTAAGAGAAAACAGCGCAATACACTCATAGTGAAGAATATCAAAAATATTTTATATTATAAAAGGGAAAAAAATTCTGTGTACATCAGGTAGATAGAACATAAGCATCTCATGTGTTTAACACATATGTTACAAAACTGTGGATCAGGACAGCAAGCTGGAACGGGACCCTCGAATTAGGCGTCACTGGTGGTCTTCTCCCCTCACGGATGGTGGCTACCTCACACGGGCAGCACTAGTACTCCAAACGTCTCATCAGGGGAACCTTCCACAGAAGGTGTAAGTTGATAAACAGTTTACTGCAGTCCAGAGCGGTAACCTTTCCAGCTGAACAAGTCCCACAGAAAGTTTGTCAGTCCACAGAATCATATGATTCTAAACACAATAGAGTCCATATGTGTGAAGAATTGGGGAACGCGTCCCTTGTGGCGTGTTCCCTCCTCGCTTACCTATATTACTGCAGCGGCAGCTGCCGAAGATCCGCCCGCCACTGATGCGCACATCCCCACTCCTGTTACAAAGCGCGCACGCACCCGCTCCTTCTATGCACGGTCACGGAACATAGCTCTGCCCCCTCGGACACGCCGCACCTCCGCTGTGCGCTGTACATGCGTATGACGGTGCGCAAGGAGCCCCAGCTGCATGGCAAGTTTAGCTATGAGTCCTTGTCTCCTGCAGCTTATCCTTGGCATCTGCGGAGGCCCCGCCTCTGCTCCGCCCCCTCTCCTACTGGTTCCTGTCTCCTATAAAGGACTGCCTCTTCCTGTCATACCTTGCTGAGCTTAATGAAGTGTAGCCTTGTGTTTGCCTTGTCTTGCCTTGCCTTGTCCTCTCTAGTTTCCTGCAGTTAACCCTTTGTGTACCGAACCAGCTTGTTGTTGATTCTCTTTGACTCTTGACCCTGGCTTACAGACTTCAACTACGTGTACCTCTCCACTCCTTGACTCTTGACTTAAGGATTCCAACTACGTGTATCTCTCCAGTCCCAGACCTTTGGCTTACGGACATCAACTAAGTGTATCTCTCCAACCAATGGACACCAGCAAGTATCAGTTTATCCTTTCTCTCATACCCAGACCCAGCAACACTGATAAACCACCTTCTGGACATGCCCCCGCTACTGTGTGTGCGTGGCATAGTCCTTCCCACCTCAGTGCCGGGGTCAGGTCTCGTTTGTGGGCTCACACAAGTGTTACAATATGTTGGAAAAAAAACTTTAGCACAAAGAACGGGCAGCTTCCACGATTCACACTTTCTGGGGCCTATGCAGTAAGCATTCATAAGCCACTTATCAACCACTTATCGCACAAAATGCCTACTGCTATTCAGTAAGCGGTGATAAGTGGGTGATAAAAGACTGAGGGCCTCATTCAGAAAGCTTTGATAAGGCCCTTATCGAGCACATATCGGCCAAAATGGCTACTCGTATTCAGTAAGCCTCGATAAGTGCTCGATAATGGCCTGTATCGCAGCAAAATTTTATGATCAAAAGAAAAATTACATCAGAGTGAATAGAATACCAAGAGGTCTTCGAATAAAAAAATCTCCCACCTTTGGCTTTGTGAATAAAGACTTTGAGAATAGATGGAGGTCAGCCCTGGATGAATGTTCCTTTAAGTTAATAGGATTAATCATAGCTCAAAAAAATGAGGAGAGATCCATCTTGGAAAATTATATCAATGAGTTAAAAACCAAATTGAAGTCCTTTAATAAAATGGAACATTTCACTAGTAATGATACTATCCTGTCCCAGAATGTAGATGAGGTGGAGAAGACAATTCTGGAGAAAAAACAGATAAAATTCGAAAGGGACAAACAGGACTACCTTAAAAAACAGGTCTATTTTTGGGAAAGGATACCTAATCCAAATGCAAATCGATTTAAGGGTAGATCCAAATCCCCACAGAATAAAACCAATGATCGAGATAAGGGATCTGCACCCCCCAAAAAATCTATCCTCAAAAATAAATATGCGGAAGTGTTCAGTGTGGAATCGGATAATTCAGAGGGGGAGAATAGAAGTTTTTCAGTTTCCTTTGATAAGAATGAGGACCTTTGGAGAAAGAAGAATACAGGAGGAGTATACCGGGATACCTCTACCTCGGGTCGAGCAAGCTCTGCAGCACACACCTACTGTATGACGAGGATGTAAGATCTACCTCTTCCTCTTGCCCCGCTTTTTAGGACGCGGAGGTCTAAGAGGAAAAGGGGACTTTCAAAGGGGCGCAACAAAGAGGAAGAAGTACAACTAATGGAGGACAATGTCATCAATATTTCAAACGTCACATTGACTTTGGATCAACTAAAACTCCTCAATAAGGGCCTTCATTTTGCCCCACAGAGTAACTTTAGCCTCTTTGATACAATTATAGACCTGCAATGTTTTACACAAGAACTGGCCTTAACAAAATTCTTTTCCACAGCTGAGGTCCCACTAGAAGTGTCATCAGAGGATTCTGACAATACTATGTCAGATAATGTGGATGTACTGTATGTAATGTGGGTATGCACAGGCAGGTCCTATCGTATAGAGAACATTGTGCTATTGCAGACTTAGAGGGTTTATTTGATGAGCAAGCTAGTGCTTTACCTACCTATGACCTCTCCACTGACTTTTTCCAGCATGAGCACACACAATTTAAGAGGGAATCTATCTTCTGTGCCAACAATTCTAAAGGTCCCTTTATTTCCACTTTTGAAAAATTAGTGGAGAGGGATCTTAGAATTTTGGCAGAAGGTTTTGTTGTAGACAGTCCACGGTTGAATAATCTGACGAGGTCTGAAAGACAAGAACACACAAAGCTCCAAAGAGATAAATCCCTAACAATTAAGAAAGCAGATAAAGGGGGAGCGATTGTCGTTCAGTCCTCTGAAGACTTCAATAGAGAATCTTTAAGGCAACTGGGAGATGTGTTATCTTACAAGAAACTTAAGTCTGATCCTACGCAGAAGTTCCTTGGGGAATTAAAAACTCACCTTGAATTAGGGGAGGTACTTTATGTTCTCAATCCTAAGGAGTTGGGCTTTCTATAGCCACCACATCCGGTTATACCTATTTTTTATCATCTCCCAAAGATCCATAAAACCCTGACGCATCCTCCAGGTAGGCCAATTGTGTCAGATATTGGATCTTTGGGAGATGCTTTATCACGTTATGTTGATTCATTTTTGCAGCCTTTGGTGCTAGGTCTACCATCTTTTATCAAAGATTCCAGAGACCTTATTGAAGATCTTAAAATGATTAAATGGAATAAAAACTGCATATGGGTGACGATGGATGTACGATCTTTGTATTCCATCATTAGCCATAGACAAGGCATTGAAGCTGCTCAACATTTTTTTTAATAGATCTGGTCTTTCCCCCGCACTGTGTGTTTTTCTCATTGAGTCCATCACTTTTTTGCTCACACATAATTACTTTTGTTATGATGCACAATTCTATTTACAACTTATAGGCACGGCTATGGGCACGTTTTTTGCACCTTCGTACGCTAACTTGTTTATGGGTCTTTGGGAATCACTCTTTATCTATGGTGATTTAAATTTGTTAGACAACACATTATTTTTTATCGACGTTATATCGATGATCTGATCTTTGTTTGGGAGGGTGATGCACATACTCTGGATTGCTTTATCCAGACTTTAAATTTTAATGATTATAACTTACACTTCACTTATGAGCACAGCATTCACCACATTTGTTATTTAGATCTTATGATTTATATAGACATGATTGGAGAGATACAGACTGATGTGTATAGAAAGCCCAACTCTAGGAATACCTACCTGATGGCTAGCAGCAATCATGCAGTTCCTTTAAAGAGAGGAATACCCAAGGGACAACTTATGTGTCTAAGGAGGTTATGCTCAACTGAAGACAACTTCGAAGTACAGGCCCATAAACTTATTGCTAGATTCATGGAGAGGGGTTACAAAGAAAAAGATCTCTTAGAAACATATACTTTGGTGAAAACCATGAAGAGAGAAGATCTTCTCTCTATGAATGTCGCAAAGAAGGATCAGTGGAGTGGAGGAAGATTAAAACCTGTACCACTATTTATTACACAACAGAGTGGTCAATCAAAAAATATTCAATCTATTATTGAGAAACACTGGGATACTCTCAAATTGGACATTGATCTAAAAACTATCACTGACAATAGGCCTAAATTTGTGTTTCGCAGGGCTAAATCTCTTGCGACATACTTGTCACCTAGTCTTATTTCATCACAACACACTAGGGGCATAAGTAATGTACCTAAAGGCTTTTTTCAGTGTGGACAATGCAATATCTGTCAATATGCCAAACCCTTAAAAAAGATTGAATGTCTCAAACCAAAGACATTTAAGAGCATACAGACATTCATTAATTGTAACACCAGTTATGTAGTCTACATAATCAGATGTGGGTGTAATAAGACAAACGTTGGGCATACAATTAGGCCTCTAAAACTCAGAATACAAGAACATGTACGCCTAATAAAGAAAAAAGACACATTATATCCGGTTCCGAGACACTTTTCCATGTCCCCTATGGGGGGAATAAAGGGTTTCTCTTTCTCAGGCCTTGAGCATGTGCCAATAGCAAAAAGGGGTGGAGATAGACTTAAACTCCTAAATCAAAGGGAAATGTCTTGGATTTTTTGTATGGAAAGTCTCCATCCACTTGGCATCAATGTGGATTGGGAATTGGCCCATTTTTTTTATAGATTTTCTCATTAGAACAACAATTTCAGACTTAGGCTTTATTTCCTATATTATGTAAGACATGCTGATTGTTTTTCTGTTGCTGTTTTGAATATTACGGAATACTTTTGCTAAGTAAAGTTTATTATTTCCTGCTAAGTACATTATCAATGAACATGATTAGAAGTCACATATTGTCAGGAATCGGCGTTCTCCACGCTCCCCACACAGAGCACTCCCTCCCCGCAGGGAGCCCTTGGACACACGAAACTATCCTGCCTTACCAGCCTCCACGGCTCCCCGCCCCTGCCGCCGTCGCGGGATCACTCCCCTCGGCGATTCCTCTGCTCACCGCCGGGCGCGCCCACGCCCTCCTGCACGCACACCTGCACCATCCACTGGCTCGGTTCACGCGCGTACACGAGTTACGGAGCACGCTCAGTCTGCACACTCTTCTTCCCATCCCCCAGACCTAAGGCTCTGCCCCCGCACACTGCACGGGCATACTCAGGTTACCAACAAGACTCACCTGGCCTGTTATGCCTGCACCAATCTGCAGTGTCTCCCTGTAGCTCTTCCTGTCCCGCCTCCGTTCCTAATTGGACCTTCCTGCTTTATCTAGTTCCTCTCTGCTCTCAGTCTTTGCTCGACATAGTCTCTGCATGGAAGTACTTCTGGATTCTCTCAGTGTTTTCACAAGTTCTGACGCAGCTCGTATGACTACCCCCTCTGGCTCTCGATCTCGGCACCCCTTGGACAACGCACACTCTGGTAACCCCTTGAACACGGCTTGGACAACGACCTATCTCTACTCTCCACTCCCTGACTTCACTCTCTCTCTACAACCGGTACCGGCAAGTATTGTCTACCTTACTACACCTGGCCTGGCAACGCTTCATACCACAATCCGGACACGCTCCCTTTGCTGTGGGTGCGTGTATTACCACTTCCCCCTTCAGCTCAGGGGACGGGTCTGGTCTGCGGGCAGCACCAGCGTAACATTATGTCGAGCCCACAAGACGCAGACCAGACCGAACTACAACAGTTTCTCTCTAATCTGCTTCAGCAAAAACAGGCCATGGCGGATCATATTGTGGCACTTACACACCAGGTCGCAGTACTCTCAGACAGGATACCGACCACAACCCCGCCAGATGTAAGCCCCCACTCCGCAAGCGCAGTTAGCAGCTCAGATGTAAGGATTCCTCCCCCCAAGCCTTATGCAGGTGAACCGCAAGATTGTAGGGGTTTCATAAACTAGTATGAGGTGCAGTTTGAAATGGCTCCCCATCTCTACAATACTGATCGCAAGAAGGTAGCCTACATTTATAACCTCCTCACTGGTAGCGCCCTGGCTTGGGCTTCCCCGGTTTGGGAGCGACGTTCTAACCTTACCCAAGATTACCCGGCATTTAAAGCCGAGTTTCAACGAGTATTCGATTCTCCCGCTCGTCGGGAGACGGCATCTGTTTCTCTCCTCCAGATCACTCAGGGACGGCGAATGGTGACACAGTATGCTGTGGAATTCCGGACTCTAGCAGCCGAGACTAACTGGGGACAAGAGGCTCTCGTCTCCGTATTCTGGAAAGGCCTGGCAGATCCCATCAAGGACGAACTCTCTCGCCAATCCAGGTCGAATCAATTGGAGGTCCTCATTTATTTGGCTGTCCGAGTGGATCAATGTATCCAGGTACGCCGCTCTGAGCGTCAGCGCACTCGCTTCCATAACTTTCAAGTTCCGTTCTCCAGTACTCCCAGCAACACTCCTGCTCCCCCAAGTGCTACCATACCTCTTCGTCCTGCACTGGAGTTGCCAGAGCCAATGCAATTGGGGGTACAACGCATCCGCACACCGATACGGCAGTTCCGCCACGCCAGGGGATTGTGTTTCTACTACGGATCCATGGAACATCTGGTTCGGGAGTGTCCACTGCGTCCGGGAAACAGGAACACCCAGTGAGTACAGAGGGGCTCGCTCTGGGTGTAATGTCTCCACGTCCCCTTTCTAAAGGTGAACTCCCTAAAAAACTTACATTTCCAGTCTCCCTTTCAGGCGATAAGTTCAAGACTTCTACCGCCGCTTTCATTGACTCAGGAGCTGGAGGAAACTTCGTGGATCTTGAATTCGCCAGGTTAAGCCGCATACCGCTCGTGAGAAAGAAGGTTCCCATCGCACTCATCGGTATCGATGGACGCCCTCTCACCCCGGCCCACATCTCCTTAGAGACAGCTCCCTTGCTTCTGTCCTCACATCTGCATAAGGAGATCTTAGTTCTTGATGCCATTCACGCTCCTGGCTTACCCATCACCCTTGGTCTTCCTTGGCTACAGCTTAACAATCCTCTCATTGACTGGACTTCCTCTGCTCCCATTTCCTGGAGGCCGAGGTCAGGCGAGACTCATCAACTGCTGGCCAATACCTCTGTTCCCGAAGTTATTCTACCTTCTGTTTACCATCAATTTCGGGACGTTTTCAATAAGGTACAGTCAGACCTCTTGCTGCCACACAGGACTTACGATTGTCCGATCGATCTAGTTCCAGGTTACTCCCTACCCAATTCCAAGACCTACCCCTTGTCGTTACCAGAATCTCACGCTATGGATGAATATATCCAGGAGAATCTCAAGAAAGGCTTTATTCGTCACTCCAATTCCCCAGCAGGGGCTGGGTTTTTCTTCCTCAAGAAAAAGGATGGGTCGTTGAGGCCTTGCATTGACTACAGGGGTTTAAACCACATCACTATTAAAAATCGTTACCCCCTTCCCCTTATTACCGAACTGTTCGATAAATTACAGGGGGCCAAGATTTTTTCCAAGTTGGATCTACGTGGTGCCTATAACCTGGTGCGCATCTGGAAGGGGGATGAATGGAAGACGGCCTTCAACACGCGTAGTGGACACTACGAATATCTGGTAATGCCTTTCGGCTTATGTAATGCTCCCGCTGTCTTCCAGGATTTCATCAACGACGTCTTTCGTAAGGTACTCAATATTTTTGTTATTGTATACTTGGATGATATCCTGATTTTTTCCAAAGATCTCCAGGACCACACACGCCACACCTCCTACGTCCTTTCCCGTCTCCGTGAACACCATTTGTACGCCAAACTGGAGAAGTGCACATTTCATCAGACCTCTACGCCGTTCCTGGGGTACATCATTTCCGATGAGGGGTTTATGATAGACTCCGGTAAACTTCAAGCAGTCACCGAATGGCCAAGACCCAACTTTCTCAAGGCCATACAACGATTTTTAGGGTTCGCTAATTATTATCGTAAGTTTATACGGAGTTTTTCCACCATTGTGGCACCCCTCACTGCGCTCACCAAAAAAGGAGCTGATCCTTCTGCTTGGTCATCCGAGGCCATCTCCGCCTTCGAGACACTCAAGGAAGCCTTTATTTCTGCACCTATTCTCCGTCATCCAAACATTGAACTTCCCTTCGTCCTGGAGATCGACGCTTCTGATTGCGGCGCTGGTGCCGTTCTTTCTCAGAGACTCACACCCCAAGATAAGTTACATCGCTGTACATATTTTTCCAAGAAATTCTCGTCTGCCGAGAGGAACTATGACGTATGTAACAGGGAACTTCTGGCCGAGAAGATGGCTCTTCAAGAGTGGAGACACCTGCTGGAGGGGTCAAAAGAGCCGTTTACTATTCTCACGGACAAAAAGAACCTTCTTTACATAGAGAACGCTCGACGCCTTGGTCCACGACAGGCTCGTTGGGCCCTTTTTTTTTTCTCGATTCTATTTTCACCTTTCCTATATCCCCGGGAACCAAGAACGTAAAGGCAGACGCACTCTCCCAAATACATTCTTCTGAAGAGAGGCCAGAGGAATCTTTGGAGACTTCCTTCCGCATGAGAGGATTCTCGCCACGTCTTCTTTCAAGAATCTTGACAAGATTTTGCTCTCCCAGAGACGCATTCCCAAGGACTTGGTCGTTCCCGACAACAAACTCTTTGTACCTTCCAAATTTGTTCCAGAGGTCCTGTCTTGGGGTCACTCCTCTAAATCTGCAGGTCATCCAGGTTTTAAGAAGACTACTGATCTCATTCGTCGGAATTTCTGGTGGCCAAGGATGTCTCAAGATATTCTGGAGTTTACCCGCGCCTGCCCCACGTGCGCTCAAAGCAAGACTCCTCGTCAAAAGCCTCAGGGTTTTCTGTTACCCCTTCCAGTTCCCGACCGCCCCTGTCCAATTTATATGGGACTTCATCGTGGAGTTGTCCAGGTCCAGAGGAATGAACACTTTCTTGGTGGTCATGGACAGGTTTTCGAAGATGTCCCATTTCATTCCACTTAAAGGATTACCCACCTCCCCGCCCTTGCTGATATCTTTACGGAGCAGATTTTCCAGATTCATGGGATCCCTTCGTCCATTGTTTCTGACAGAGGTTCTCAGTTCGTATCCAAATTTTGGAGAGCTTTCACGAAGAGATTGGGCATCTCTTCTTCTTTCTCTTACGCCTATCATCCTCAGTCCAATGGACAAACGGAGAGAATCAATCAATCCCTGGAGAAGTACCTGAGATGTTTCATATCCGATTTCCAGGATAATTGGCTCAACTCCTCTCTTGGGCAGAGTATGCCGTCAATTCTGCCAAAAACGAGTCCACCCGGGTGTCGCCCTTCTTTATAAATTATGGGTTCCACCCTCCCTCTCTTCCCATCTTCAACATCCCTTCTGGAGTACCAGCCGTAGATGAACGCATTTCTTCCCTCCAAACCGCATGGTCCAGGATTCAGTCTACCCTTCTCAACTCCTCCCGCAGATCGAAACTACAGGCCGATCGTCGTCGTCGTTCGGCGCCCAGTTACAAACCAGGCGATTTGGTATGGCTTTCCCCTAAGAATATCCACCTCAAGGTACCATCTCCTAAACTGGCACCTAAGTTCCTGGGTCCCTTCCCTATTTGTGAACAAATCAATCCCGTGGCATTCCGGCTACAACTACCACCCAGTATGAAGATTCCCAATGTCTTTCATGTGTCCCTCTTAAAACCATTTATCTCCAGTCACTTCTTTCCGGATCAGACTCGTAAACCGGATCCCATTACTGTACAAAATAATGAGGAATACGAAGTTCACTCTCTTTTGGATTCTCGCCTATCCAGGGGTCAGCTCCAGTTCTTGGTGCAGTGGAAGGGCTTTGGTCCTGAAGAGAGATCCTGGGTACCTTCTAATGACATTCATGCCCCGGCCCTTCTTAAGTCCTTCAGGAAAAAGTTTCCAGAGAAACCGTTCTTGGACCGTCCTGAGGCCGTTCCTGAAGAGGGGGGTACTGTCAGGAATCGGCGTTCTCCACGCTCCCCACACAGAGCACTCCCTCCCCGCAGAGAGCCCCTGGACACACAAAACTATCCTGCCTTACCGGCCTCCACGGCTCCCCACCCCTGCCGCCATTGCGGGATCACTCCCCTCGGCGATTCCTCTGCTCACCGCCGGGCGCGCCCACACCCTCCTGCACGCACACCTGCACCATCCACTGGCTCAGTTCACGCGCGTACACGAGTTACGGAGCACGCTCAGTTTGCACACTCTTCTTCCCGTCCCCCGGACCTCAGGCTCCGCCCCGCACACTGCACGGGCATACTCAGGTTACCAACAAGACTCACCTGGCCTGTTATGCCTGCACCAATCTGCAGTGTCTCCCTGTAGCTCTTCCTGTCCCGCCTCCGTTCCTAATTGGACCTTCCTGCTTTATCTAGTTCCTCTCTGCTCTCAGTCTTTGCTCGACATAGTCTCTGCATGGAAGTACTTCTGGATTCTCTCAGTGTTTTCACAAGTTCTGACGCAGCTCGTACGACTACCCCCTCTGGCTCTCGATCTCGGCACCCCTTGGACAACGCACACTCTGGTAACCCCTTGAACACAGCTTGGGCAACGACCTATCTCCACTCTCCACTCCCTGACTTCGGCAAGGCATCCTTCACTCTCTCTCTACAACCGGTACCGGCAAGTATTGTCTACCTTACTACACCTGGCCTGGCAACGCTTCATACCACACTCCGGACACGCTCCCTTTGCTGCGGGTGCGTGTATTACCACTTCCCCCTTCAGCTCAGGGGATGGGTCTGGTCTGCGGGCAGCACCGGCGTAACACATATGTACACAACCATTAATGGTATTAAATACAACATAAGTAATGAACTAGTTACATACACCCCTCTCTGCCTTTTCCATCAATATAATAACTTAAAACAGTCCTTTTTACCTTGTTCCTATTTGTTACTCTTGTTTTAATTTGACATGGGATTTATTTTGTATTTTTTGATTTATCTTGCTTATCAATTTAGGCACTTAGTTTATATTGATTTTTATTATCCTGACTAATTAGTTATTAGTCAGCTTTTAACTACAATAAATGTGTTATTGTTCATGAGCACTATTTTTTAGTTCTCACATGTTATAATATCCTTTATTTTTTTTTTTTTGGATCACTATCACTTTATTTGTAAGTCCTGTATGTCTGAGCACATTTTCATGCATATGTAAAAGATGTTAAGATTGTATATGTAATTTTTGTAGAGTGTGACTCATCTGTGTCATGCAGTTTTCTATATGAAAGGATGTTAACTTGTTCTATGTTTTTTCTTTTACATTTGCATTCTCCATATGTCAGTTTTAGTGTGGCAGCTAGACCGTTTGTGTCTGTTTCTTTTGATATTATTGTCTTTAGTTTGAGACTTTATTGTCTAGTTGTATCTCTATATAACCATTTAGTGTACGTTCTATACAGTATATGTATCCTTTTAGAGGTTTCAAGCATATGACCTGGTCGAGGTACTGCACCGACACACTTTATTCGAGCAAATACCCAGTATGTACCTGGCAGATACCTGGAATGCGCCGCTCGTCACCTCTGACAAGCCCTGTTGCGTTTGCCTTCCCAGCCTGGGTTCATGCCTGGCTGACGGGCGGCTGATCTGTTAAATGATAATGATTAGGATTTAATAGGCTGCAATGCTTCGCGTGTCTACCAGATGGCATAAATTCATGAATTGTAATGCAGTATATATATATATACTGTGCAGTATTGCAGCCAGCGGGAATAAAATGCTTCAATCCCTGCCTGGAAAATACCTCAATGCACTCGGGCAGAAAACAGTCACAAACCTCAATACACCCGGGTATACCCGAATTCGTGGGACTAGCCGAGCTCGAATAAAGTGTGTCGCCAGTGTAGTATTCAGAGCCCCCATCTAATCCACAGCAGCGTTAGAGTTAAGATTTTTACTACGTTCTGTATTCATCAGCTGTAGTGATTACGCAGCAGTGGGGAGGGACTATCCACCCACGCGCGGGAGTATTGGGCTACTTATAGTAGGGTCTAGCTGCCACAAATCACTCTTTGATAAAGTCGAAAGACGAAACGCGTCAGAGGATTGATCTTCATATTTTTTTAATCTTGGCCGTTATGCCGCAATAAAGTTTTTCTTACCGCACGGTGCCTCCAGCCTGATATTATCTAGCAGTGCTCAGAGTCCCTTCACTCATATTCTGGATCCTATCGCCAGGACAGACGCACGCGACGGAGCAGCAAGGTTTCTTCCTCACAACAGCATACCGGAATTGAAGCAGTTCTGTGAGTATGTGTACTCTCTGCTACGAAGAACCACTGGGATTGTGAGGCCCGCCCAAAGAGGGAACGCCGGGTGTAGCCATCAGTGCACCGGTCAGGTTAGAAGGCTTCTCTCCCCATAGTGGTATACATTCCCCTGTGATTTCAGAAAATGCTGAGATTTGTTCATCTGGGGTTGGAAACCCTGCTCATTGAAACTTTTGACAAATATTATTGGACATTGCACGGTTTACCAGGTGGATATTAGAGCACCCAATTAGGGAGTCTTTCCCTTATCTGTTTTATGATAAAAAGAAACTCGCCAATTGAGCGGCGATCAGCCGCTTATCGACCATTTTTGGAAGGATCATAAACTCGCGCAATTTTAGTACCCACGAGTCGCAGCCCTAAAAGGCGATCTTCTCCCCCAATCCAATTCACCTCAAAATTTAGGTAAATTGGTGGGGAGATGCCTCGATGAGCTGCGATATGTCGGGACTTACAGTAGAAAAAATCTGGTCCTTTTCTTGCCTCGGATTGATGCCGGGTGTCTCCGGAGCTGATAGCTATTAATACCAGCACCGGAGCCCCCCGCCATGCATCCGATGCAGGAAAAATGCATTTACAGCAACTTCATTACCTTAGCGGCTAACCGCTAAGGCAATGAAGGGGTTAAACACCCATAAAAAAGAGGAAAAAACCTGGGCGCTACCCCACATTGTGGTGAATAAGAAGAACTTGCTTCCTTAATAAAATAACACAACCTTATGAGTCCTAAATGGTTCTCATCTGTTTTTCGGTCTCCGTCTATGACTCTAACCCCATGAAGGATCTATCCAGGATCCTTAGGAAATAAGGAACAAAGAGAAAAAAGGGGGAGCACAGATGGAGAAACACTGAATGATAGTTTAACAGCTTCTGGGATATCGATCCCCAAGTTAGTGGATGGGCTGATGGTAAAGTGTATAATATAAAAAATACTTACACGGCCTTGTGTAAGTGTTTTCTCATCAAGGTTTCTTTTCTTTATCTTCTTCCTGTATCTTCCTTCAACTTGATCTCGTTGCTTTTTCTTGAGTATTGATGGTAGATTCTTCTGATAACCAGCTGCTTTTCTCAAGTGGAGTGTCCCTCAAAAGGAATCGATAACAAAGAAAAGTATCAGGGTTGGTATAATACCTGAGGGGCCACAATGTATAAGGTGATAACAGGGATATATTAAAATGCAGAGAATTAATACTGCATGCACTCACACGGACAAGTGTGAGTGGACTCCTTGAAGAGGGTATCTGTAATCCCACACCACCCCAAATGTAGGGGAACGAAAATGGAGGATGATCCTATCAAAAAGAAGGGATATAAAAGTTAAAGGGAATGGGGAAGGGATATAACATAATATAGTAGTCATACGGCCACATGTGAACACCCACGTGGAATTGTTTCTTTTCTTGATATTTCAGTGTTGTTGTTTTTCCCCGGATGAGAGAAAAATGCGTGCAAATCCAGGTAAAACCTTTATTTAAAACATACAAGTAAAAGAAGCCCTTAGGTATAACACCTCAGGATCTAAAAGTCTAAAAAAAACGCCTATCCGTCTCCAGAAGAAGTATATCCAGGGCGCGTGGTGCGCAGGCAAGCTTAACCTGTGTCCGGGTACAGTACTTTGCTCCTCTGCCTTGCTTCTGGACGGTGGCCTCACTGGTACAAAATGGCTCAAAAGTTAGAACTACGCGTTTCGCCCTTTCTTGGGCTTCCTCAGGTTTATATATAGGTGGGAGTGCACAATGTCTCTGATATATATGCATTCAAGTGGCCAATCCCACACTACCCTTTGAGCCTCCTCCATAACAAATGTCTTAAATCGGGTTTCTAACTGATAAAACACCAATACATCATACAGGTAATATACAATTGGCTAGATCTATAAGGATTAATTGAAAAAAGTTAAATAACAATGCGTTATTAATTAAATAAATATAAATCACGTGAAATTAGTGATAAAATACAAAGGAAACTTCACTAACTGTGAAATATTAATTTAAAGTGTTACACAACAAGGGCTAAAAAAATATCCATAAATACCCTTAAACTTATAATTAATTGAATATCAAATAACAGTGTTACATGGCATGGACTGACAATGTCCATAATTACCCTTGAATATAGAGTTATTTTAATTGCAACAAATAGTGTTGAATAATATTAAAAAGTAATGAATCTCATAAATTAAGGACGCTGTGGGTAGGAGACCTCAAACGCCCCCATGCATGGACCCAAATTATGCACAGTGGTGTTAATGGGAGATGCAGAATAATGTGAACAGTGATGACATTCATATGAAGCAACAAAATTATTGCTATAATGTAAATACATTGTGGCTCACAACCTCAATAGTGGCTAACAATATAATAGAGCCATTGGAACTTTTAATCAATCATCTAGGATTAAAAATAAAGGAAAAAAGTAAAATGGATCTCATAAACTTTTGATGAACAAAAAAGTGCATCGTCTAATCCATGCATTGTGAACCTATGGAAAAAACCTACAAGAAAAAAAACAAAAATGGTGCGCTGATGTAATCCATAGTGAGTATATAATAGTAAATGTGAAGCTAACTCATATACAATTCTAAAAACATATATATAAACTTTTGTATGCTGTTATAACCAAACTACGACATGGTTTTATACACAAATCATAAAAGAGAAACCCAGGTACCAGACAATTTCGGCATCACTAGTTCCAATATAAACATCAAAACACACAAAATCAATGCTTCATGCATCGTCTAATTCATAAAGGGTGGACCTACAGTATGGAAAACACCTACGGGAAAAAGCCCAAAAAAGGTGCGCTGATGTATTCCATAGTGAATATAAAATAGTAAATGTGAAACTAACTCATAAAAAATCTAAATATATATATATGAACTTTTATATGCTATTATGACCAAACTGCAACATGGTTTTATACACAAATCATAAAAAAGAGACCCTGGGGCCAGACAATTTCGGCATCACTAGTGCCAATATAAACAACAAAACACACAAAATCAATGCTTCAGTGGGAACATCTGTAAAACAAAAAATAAGAAATAAAAACGAAACAAAAGACGAAAAGAGTTAATTCAATATCTAGGAAGAATGAGGAAGTGAGACATATCGTTGACTAAACAAAAGCCCCCAGGTCCACGTCAATATTCAGACCTTTGGGGGTCAAAAATTTTAGTCGATAAATCCAATATGTCTCATGCTGGCACAATCTCTGGCGTCTATCACCCCCCTCCAATGAGCATCAACTCTTTCTATGCCTTTGTAGCTAAGGCCATCCGGATTGCCCTCATGGACAAGGCTAAAGTGTCTTGATACACTATGTGTCATAACCTGTCTCCTTATATTGCCCATGTGCTCCAGCACGCGGGTTCTAAGGGGTCTAGAAGTGCGACCCATGTACTGGAGTCCACATGGTCAGGTGAGCAGGTACACGACAAATTCCGTGCGACAATTGATTAATTGTTTAATTTTAAAACTTTCCTGGTTATGTTAGAGACAAAGCCCGTCTTATCGCCTTTAGTTTTTTGTTTGCAGGCCTTGCAACCAAGACAGCCAAAGAAACCCACTGGTGGGGTTAGCCAGTTATTTGCCACTGTTGTGGCCTCTTTTTTAAAAATACTGGGTGCTAATTTAGTTTTTATACAGGGGGCTTTTCTAAAAATGACTCTGGGTGCCTGGGGAATGTGATCTCTTAAAATAGTGCAGATGGATCCTATGTGCCTATGTTTCTTTAAAAGGTCTCTTATTTCCCCTGCGTCAGTGCTATGTGTGGTAATAAAAGAGGTGTTAAAAGCAGTGTCTTTCTTTTTATTTGTAACCTTTAATAAATCCTCTCTCGGGATAGATTCAATCTTATTGATGGCTGTGCCTACTAGCTCTGAGTTATATCCCCTCTCCAGAAAACTACCCTGTAAAACTTGGGTCTGTTTCTGAAATTCCTCGACGTCCGTACAGTTCCTCTTAATTCTGCGGAACTGGACGAACGGAATATTGTTAAGCCACTGTGAGTGGTGACAGCTGGAGGTTAATAAATAATTGTTCACGTCAATAGGTTTAAAAAAAGTCTTTGTTTTGATCATATTGTTCACCACATAAATGGTCAAATCTAAAAAATTGATTGATTCTTTACTGTGCTCCGTTGTAAATTCCAAATTTACCTCATTTGTATTAATATACTGGATGAAATTCTTGAGTCCCTCTTCGCTCCCTTTCCATAAAAAGAGCACATCATCAGGATGGCTTAACAATATTCCGTTCGGCCAGTTCCGCAGAATTTAGAGGAACTGTACGGAAGTCGAGGAATTTCAGAAACAGGACCAAGTTTTACAGGGTAGGTTTCTGGAGAGGGGATATAACTCAGAGCTAGTAGGCACAGCCATCAATAAGATTGAATCTATCCCGAGAGAGGATTTATTAAAGGTTACAAATAAAAAGAAAGACACTGCTTTTAACACCTCTTTTATTACCACATATAGCACTGACGCAGGGAAAATAAGAGACATTTTAAAGAAACATTGGCACATAGTGCAGATGGATCCTATTTTAAGAGATCACATTCCCCAGGCACCCAGAGTCATTTTTAGAAAAGCCCCCTGTATAAAAACCAAACCCAGTATTTTTTAAAAAGAGGCCACAACAGTGGCAAATAACTGGCTAACCCCACCAGTGGGTTTCTTTGGCTGTCTTGGTTGCAAGGCCTGCAAACAAATAACTAAAGGCGATAAGACGGGCTTTGTCTCTAACATAACCAGGGAAAGTTTTAAAATTAAACAATTAATCAATTGTCGCACGGAATTTGTCGTGTACCTGCTCACCTGCCCATGTGGACTCCAGTACATGGGTCGCACTTCTAGACCCCTTAGAACCCGCGTGCTGGAGCACATGGGCAATATAAGGAGACAGGTTATGACACATAGTGTATCAAGACACTTTAGCCTTGTCCATGAGGGCAATCCGGATGGCCTTAGCTACAAAGGCATAGAAAGAGTTGATGCTCATTGGAGGGGGGTGATAGATGCCAGAGATTGTGCCAGCGTGAGACATATTGGATTTATCGACTAAAAATTTTGACCCCCAAAGGTCTGAATATTGACGTGGACCTGGGGGCTTTTGTTTAGTCAACAATATGTCTCACTTCTTCATTCTTCCTTGATATTGAATTAACTCTTCTCTTCTTTTGTTTAATTTTTATATCTTATTTTTTGTTTTACAGATGTTCCCACTGAAGCATTGATTTTGTGTGTTTTGATGTTTATTTGGCACTAGAGATGCTGAAAATGTCTGGCCCCAGGGTCTCTTTTTTATGATTTGTGTATAAAACCATGTCGCAGTTTGGTCATAATAGCATATAAAAGTTCATATATATATTTTTAGATTTTTTATGAGTTAGTTTCACATTTACTATTTTATATTCACTATGGAACCATTTTTGTTTTTTTTCTTGTAGGTTTTTTTCCATAGGTTCACAATGCATGGATTAGACGATGCACTTTTTTGTTCATCAAAAGTTTATGAGATCCATTTTACTTTTTTCCTTTATTTTTAATCCTAGTTGATTGATTAAAAGTTCCAATGGCTCTATTATATTGTTAGCCACTATTGAGGTTGTGAGCCACAATGTATTTACATTATAGCAATAATTTTGTTGCTTCATATGAATGTCATCACTGTTCACATTATTCTGCATCTCCCATTAACACCACTGTGCATAATTTGGGTCCATGCATGGGGGCGTTTGGGGTCTCCTACCCACAGCGTCCTTAATTTATGAGATTCATCACTTTTTAATATTATTCAACACTATTTGTTGCTATTAAAATAACTCTATGTTCAAGGGTAATTATGGACATTGTCAGTCCATGCCATGTAACACTGTTATTTGATATTAAATTAATTATAAGTTTAAGGGTATTTATTGATATTTTTTAGTCCTTGTTGTGTAACACTTTAAATTAATATTTCACAGTTAGTGAAGTTTCCTTTGTATTCTATCACTTATTTCACGTGATTTATATTTATTTATTTAATAACGCATTGTTATTTAACTTTATTAATATATCACTTTACTTTTTTCAATTCATCCTTATAGATCTAGCCAATTGTATATTACCTGTATGATGTATTGGTGTTTTATCAGTTAGAAACCCGAATTTAGACATTTGTTATGGAGGAGGCTCAAAGGGTAGTGTGGGATTGGCCACTTGAATGCATATATATCGGAGACATTGTACACTCCCACCTACGGAAAAAACAGAGAAAATACTGTGCGCTACTATCTAACCCAGAATTTAGAATATAAATATAGTGCAGTGACTAAACCACATAAATAAGTGACCAAGAAATAAATCACAATAACCACAGTGAGGGTTGCTCCGTTGCAGGTATTGGTGCTTGGTGGGACCGCTCGCGCTTCCAAGCCGTCTGGTGCAGCTCGTGTAACTCAGCGAGCAGATCCACTGTACGGGGGTAAGACCTCAGCTCAGCAAGGGTACACTCGGCGTGCCACGTTGTCGCTCCGTCACGGGATACTGCGTGATGACGTCACAGTCTCCGCAGCAGCGAGGGAACCAGCAGGGAGGCAGTCAAAGTCTCTCAAAGTCTCTCAAAGTCTCTCAAAGTCTCTCATATGCCCAAAATTACCACTGGGAGTAATACTAGCAGGGTGAAGACAATGGAGGCAATGGCAATATTAAGGCACTAGATAAAAATCATCCAACATGTTTCGTAGAATAAACTACTTCTTCAGGGAATAATTTAGCCATTACCCAGAGGTCTTAAGTACCTAACAAAGATGTCTCATTGGTCAAACAATTAAAAATGTACCAATCATCTAGACTAGGTAATGGTTAAAGTGATAGGGAAGATGAAATCATTACTTTTAAAACAACAACTTTATTAACTACATACATAATAAAAAGATTTTATAAACATATAAACTAAACCTAGCATAAATAATTAAAAACATGCTGGAATAAAAGAAACACAATATTAGTACTAAAATAGATAGTATCAAAAAATACATATAAAAGATGCAACTAGAAGTAACAATATAAATACGTATAGACAATAGAACAGAGCAGGGAAAACAGAGATGCATAGATCAGTGATATCCCATGAGTTTAAGTGGAGAAGGGGGCTAGAAAATTTTTTTTAATAAAAATTCCTCTTAATAAAGTGCCCAGATGTCAACATCCTCATTTAACCCCTTAGGGGACATAGTATCTAACTTGTGTATCCAATATGTCTCCTTAGATGATAATGTTTTAACTCTGTCCCCACCTCTTCTATTTACAGGAATAAACTGAATCCCCTTAAAAGTGAGACTGGACAGATCTTTGTTGTGGTGTAATAAAAAGTGTCTGGAAACACTGTGTTTTTCAAAACCGTTTTTTATATTTCTGACGTGTTCCTGGATACGAACTTTAAGGCAGCGTTTGGTTCTGCCTACATACTGATATCCACACGCACATTCCAATAAGTAAACAATGTGTGTAGATGTACATAAAATAAAGTCATCTATATTAAAAACTTCTTGTGTGTTCTTAGAATTAAAAGTATTTTTGTCAGGGTGTTGGTACTTACAAATACTACACTTACCACAAATATAATTGCCTTTTGGTTTAGGCCCTAACCAGTTCTTTTGTACTGTAGTGTTTTTACTTAAAAAAACATCACTAGGTGCTAGCAAATTTTTCATGTTTTTGGCTCTCCTATAGATAAACCGTGGTTTAGTGTCTAGATGTGATCCCAATATGGGATCATTGCACAAAATACCCCAGTGTTTATAAAAAACCTTTTCGATGTCCCTATGTACAGAATTATAATCCGTAATGAAGGCCACATTTAAAATGTCATTTTTCATTATTGGGCCTATTTTATTTCTTGTCTTGGTTCTATTTTGAATTAACATATCTTTACGATCCATGTTACGTACCCTTATAATCTCTCTTTCGAGAAGTTCCTTAGGGCATCCCCTCTCTATGAATCTCAAAAATAGTTTATTAGCCTGCTTGTCGAAAACCTCTAAACTACTGCAGTTACGTCTGAGTCTGACAAATTGCCCTCCTGGTATATTTTTTATCCATGTACTTTTGTGATTACTATTCGCCATCAGCAAATTGTTAGTATCCACCTCCTTAAAGAAGGTTTCAGTCTCCACAGTGCCATCCGCTCTGGAAGTAAGTCTTAAATCCAGAAAATCTATCTGGGTGGCATCCACCTTATGTGTAAACTCAAGGTTGAAATCATTCCTATTCAGGTTATCTACAAATGCACTGGGCGATGCATAATCACCGTTCCACACGCACAGGATGTCGTCTATGTAGCGTTTCCACACAACGACATTCCTGTGGTAGGGTTCCTCGGGCACAATGAACTGAGACTCCCACTTACCCACATACAGGTTTGCAAAACTGGGGGAAAACCTAGTACCCATTGCAGTTCCGCAAACCTGCAGGTAGAAAGTGGAAAGAAACAGAAAATAATTATGTTTCAATATGAAACTAATGGACTCGAGAATAAATTTCCGATTTAATGGGTGCATTGTGGGGTCTACTTCCAAAAAGGAGTTGACTGCATCCAACCCTTTCTGATGGGGTATATTTGTATAGAGGGATTTTGTGTCACATGTAATCCATACATACACTGGCGACACACTTTATTCGAGCTCGGCTAGTCCCACGAATTCGGGTATACCCGGGTGTATTGAGGTTTGTGACTGTTTTCTGCCCGAGTGCATTGAGGTATTTTCCAGGCAGGGATTGAAGCATTTTATTCCCGCTGGCTGCAATACTGCACAGTATATATATATATACTGCATTACAATTCATGAATTTATGCCATCTGGTAGACACACGAAGCATTGCAGTCTATTAAATCCTAATCATTATCATTTAACAGATCAGCCGCCCGTCAGCCAGGCATGAACCCAGGCTGGGAAGGCAAACGCAACGGGGCTTGTGAGAGGTGAGGAGCGGCGCATTCCAGGTATCTGCCAGGTACCAACTGGGTATTTGCTCGAATAAAGTGTGTCGGTGCAGTATGAACTCTTCCATCTTTGTTAGGTACTTTGTTAGGTACTTAAGACCTCTGGGTAATAGCTAAATTATTCCCTGAAGAAGTAGTTTATTCTACGAAACATGTTGAATGATTTTTATCTAGTGCCTTAATATTGCCATTGCCTCCATTGGCTTCACCCTGCTAGTATTACTCCCAGTGGTAATTTTGGGCATATGAGAGAGAGACTTTGAGATACTTTGACTGCCTCCCTGACGGTTCCCTCGCTGCTGCGGAGACTGTGACGTCATCACGCAGTATCCCGTGACGGAGCGACAACGTTGGACACCGAGTGTACCCTTGCAGAGCTGAGGTCTTACCCCTGTACAGTGGATCTGCTCGCTGAGTTACACGAGCTGCACCAGACGGCTTGGAAGCGCGAGCGGTCCCACCAAGCACCAATACCTGCAACGGAGCGTGGTTGCTGTAAAGGGAAATCCCCTTGGGAGCGATGTACTGCTGGATGAGGGGTTTTGGACATTAATCCTGCTCCTGAACCAACGTAGCGCCCCCGCTGAGAGAAGCAAGCTGCAGACTCTTCTGACAACAGTTGCTGAGTGGTAACTTGTGTGAAAGACACTAAATGCACCTATTCCACTGTTTTGATGTACGCAGATTTATTACCCTGTAATTACTAATACATAGCATTACTTGCTTCACTATTTGGCGTTGTGCGCTGTTTCTTTTGTTTCCATTTCTTAGAGTGTGGGGGGTGCTGAGCCACCCCCTGTGTTTATAGCAGCAGACGCCTCTACAAATACACGGTTATGTGATATAATTTTCTTCATATATACACCCTCACTGTGGTTATTGTGATTTATTTCTTGGTCACTTATTTATGTGGTTTAGTCACTGCACTATATTTATATTCTAAATTCTGGGTTAGATAGTAGCGCACAGTATTTTCTCTGTTTTTTACTGTCTTTGCTCTTCACTGTTGCTGCACTTCTTATCCTTATCACCCATTATTAGTAATATTTTTCTGCTTACACCGTTAGTATATCAATATGGTTTGGAGCTTGGTTAATTGTAGGGAGAAAAGGGAGGAACACTTTAAACTCCTCTTTACAGACGAAGTGTTACATGGTCAGCCCAATGAACCAATCAATTTAACAGCTAAAGAACAATTTAAAATATTAGAACGGCTATTACACTGGCGACACACTATATTCGAGCTCGGCTAGTCCCACGAATTCGGGTATACCCGGGTGTATTGAGGTTTGTGACTGTTTTCTGCCCGAGTGCATTGAGGTATTTTCCGGCAGGGATTGAAGCATTTTATTCCCGCTGGCTGCAATACTGCACAGTACATATATATATACTGCATTACAATTCATTAATTTATGCCATCTGGTAGACACGCGAAGCATTGCAGCCTATTAAATCCTAATCATTATCATTTAACAGATCAGCCGCCCGTCAGCCAGGCATGAACCCAGGCTGGGAAGGCAAATGCAACGGGGCTTGTCAGAGGTGAGTAGCGGCGCATTCCATGTATCTGCCAGGTACATACTGGGTATTTGCTCGAATAAAGTGTGTCGGTGCAGTACTTACCGAGGGTAAACATTGGCTTGAGACCAAAACCCTACAAAGTTATTTAGATGTGGGTAGAATACCAAGAGGTCTCAGGTTTTCAAAAAGCCCTACACTACCGACACGTTTTATTGAAGCACGGCTAGCACTGCAAGCCGGGGGATGCCCCGGCGTGCTAGCCGCACTCCCTCAGCGTGCCGCGCATCACCGATGCGCGGTCACGCATCATCGGGTGCCTGCGCCCCCTGCACTCCCCGAGGGAGCCCTGGTGTCCCGCGATGTGGGGGACGGCGGCAGGGGGTTCCGGGGGACCCGGCGGACCCAGCAGCGGGAGGGAGAAAGCCCTGATCGGAGGGCGCTCCTCTGCTGTTTCGGCGCGCGCCCGGCACCCTCCGGCGCGCGCCAGGTTACTGCTGCGGCCGAGAACGGACAAATGCTCGATTAAACTCGGCCGCAGCAGTACCTTCGGTAAGGATAACCTTAAATTTATGCAGGAGTGGAACAGAATACAGGACGAGTGTTCTAATGATCTCATTAGGTTAATAATATATGAAAGGAACCGTGAGATCAAAGACCTAGAAAAGGAGATTTTGAAAGCAATTAAAGCATTAGAACCGATAGTTATAGAAACTGATTGCTCGGAGATTGAGCATGATTTAAAAGTTAAATTAGAGTATGAAGAAGATGAACTTTTAAAAACGAAACACAATAAATTTTTAAGAGACAAATTAGATTACCAGCAAGGAAGACAGAGGGACTGGGCTAAAAAAGATAGAGGAAGGGTAGTAGGCGATGAGTATATCCCCCATAAAAAAGAAAGAGGGGGGTCTGTACAATCAAAGAACAGACAAGAAAATTACCACACCTACGAACAGAAGAGAGAGAGCAGAATCAATAAAAATGATCGATCAGATAGAGATCGCTCACGCTCTAACCGTGGTAATGGGTATCGCAATCCCAATTATAAAGGGAAAAACTACATTGAGGGCTTTAGGTATGGCTCAAGGCCACAGGAACAGCATAGAAATTATGAATATGAGCACAAAGACCCCCATGCGAGGACATCTAGATACTCACCCAGGAACTTCCCTAAATACTCACCCAAACGCCCGGTTAGACCTGAACCCACTACAGATTCACCTTCTTTTTTAGACTTGATAAGAACAAGACTAGAAAGGAAGGTAATAACAGTGAAAGATATACAGAATACCCCCCAAGAGAAAAGGAAGAAAAGGGTTACATCAGACGAGGAACACGAGGAGGGACCAGAGCACAAAAGAAGAGAGTACTCTTGGGAAAGAACACCCTAGCAAACAAAGGGGTTTTTAATCTCTCCTCCACAGTTTTAAGTAAGGATCAATTGAGCATACTTGGAAGGGGTTTGAGTTTTTCCAAAACCTGTGGACCAAGCTCCTTCCAGTTGTTCAAAGATCTACACAAGTTCACTCGCAATATTACCCTAAAGAGACATTTTCTGAAACAAGATATGGACCGTATTCCTGGTAAGGCTGCTATGGTTGCTGCAAGTAATTCTGATAAAGAAATAGAAATTAGACATACTGAATTCAAAACCCAATCTAAGTTCTATCTCGCACATTCCAAGGGTCATCATATTGATACATTTTTTAATATGGTCATCAATGATTTGAACATTTTATCACGTAATTTTAAGTCAGGTAACATTAAACATAACCTCAGTGTAAGCGAGTCCCTAGCCCTTAAAACATTGAAGGATGATGCAAGCCTAATTATAAGGCAGGCGGACAAAGGTGGTGGCGTAGTAGTCCAAAATAGGTGTGATTATGAAAAAGAAGCTTTAAGGCTTCTTAACGACACATCGTCCTATGTCAAATTATTGAAGGACCCCACAGCCAAGTTTTTAAGGGAACTAAAAGCGCTATTAGATAATGCTGTCACTCTATCCGTCATCACTACAACAGAGTTCGCCTTCCTATTTTCTGAATTCCCAAGGATCCCCATATTTTACCACCTGCCGAAAATACATAAGGCCTTGGTGGATCCACCCGGACGCCCAATCGTGTCAGGTATACAATCAATGACAGCCAATCTTAGTCAATACGTGGATTTTTTTCTCCAACCGTATGTTGGTGAATTAACCTCTTATTTGAAGGATTCTACTGCAGTTTTACATTTATTTAAAGATTTCAAATGGAAGAGTTCATATGTATGGATTACATGTGACATAAAATCCCTCTATACAAATATACCCCATCAGAAAGGGTTGGATGCAGTCAACTCCTTTTTGGAAGTAGACCCCACAATGCACCCATTAAATAGGAAATTTATTCTCGAGTCTATTAGTTTCATATTGAAACATAATTATTTTCTGTTTCTTTCCACTTTCTACCTGCAGGTTTGCGGAACTGCAATGGGTACTAGGTTTGCCCCCAGTTTCGCAAACCTGTATGTGGGTAAGTGGGAGTCTCAGTTCATTGTGCCCGAGGAACCCTACCACAGGAATGTCGTTGTGTGGAAACGCTACATAGACGACATCCTGTGCGTGTGGGACGGTGATTATGCATCGGCCAGTGCATTTGTAGATAACCTGAATAGGAATGATTTCAACCTTGAGTTTACACATAAGGTGGATGCCACCCAGATAGATTTTCTGGATTTAAGACTTACTTCCAGAGCGGATGGCACTGTGGAGACTGAAACCTTCTTTAAGGAGGTGGATACTAACAATTTGCTGATGGCGAATAGTAATCACAAAAGTACATGGATAAAAAATATACCAGGAGGGCAATTTGTCAGACTCAGACGTAACTGCAGTAGTTTAGAGGTTTTTGACAAGCAGGCTAATAAACTATTTTTGAGATTCAGAGAGAGGGGATACCCTAAGGAACTTCTCGAAAGAGAGATTATAAGGGTACGTAACATGGATCGTAAAGATATGTTAATTCAAAATAGAACCAAGACAAGAAATAAAATAGGCCCAATAATGAAAAATGAAATTTTAAATGTGGCCTTCATTACGGATTATAATTCTGTACATAGGGACATCGAAAAGGTTTTATATAAACACTGGGGTATTTTGTGCAATGATCCCATATTGGGATCACATCTAGACACTAAACCACGGTTTATCTATAGGAGAGCCAAAAACATTAAAAATTTGCTAGCACCTAGTGATGTTTTTTTAAGTAATAACACTACAGTACAAAAGAACTGGTTAGGGCCTAAACCAAAAGGCAATTATATTTGTGGTAAGTGTAGTATTTGTAAGTACCAACATCCTGACAAAAATACATTTAATTCTAAAAACACACAAGAAGTTTTTAATATTGATGACTTTATTTTATGTACATCTACACACATTGTTTACTTATTGGAATGTGCGTGTGGATATCAGTATGTAGGCAGAACCAAACGCAGCCTTAAAGTTCGTATCCAGGAACACGTCAGAAATATAAAAACCGGTTTTGAAAAACACAGTGTTTCCAGGCACTTTTTATTACACCACAACAAAGATCCGTCCAGTCTCACTTTTAAGGGGATTCAGTTTATTCCTGTAAATAGAAGAGGTGGGGACAGAGTTAAAACACTATCATCTAATGAGACATATTGGATACACAAGTTAGATACTATGTCCCCTAAGGGGTTAAATGAGGATGTTGACATCTGGGCACTTTATTAAGAGGAACTTTTATTAAAAAAAAATTCTAGCCCCCTTCTCCACTTAAACCCAAGGGATATCACTGATCTATGTATCTCTGTTTTCCCTGCTCTGTTCTATTGTCTATACGTATTTATATTGTTACTTTTAGTTGCATCTTTTATATGATACTATCTATTTTAGTACTAATATTGTGTTTCTTTTATTCCAGCATGCTTTTAATTATTTATGCTAGGTTTAGTTTATATGTTTATAAAATCTTTTTATTATGTATGTAGTTAATAAAGTTGTTGTTTTAAAAGTAATGATTTCATATTCCCTATCACTTTAACCATTACCTAGTCTAGATGATTGGTCCATTTTTAATTGTTTGACCAATGAGACATCTTTGTTAGGTACTTAAGACCTCTGGGTAATGGCTAAATTATTCCCTGAAGAAGTAGTTTATTCTACGAAACATGTAGGATGATTTTTATCTAGTGCCTTAATATTGCCATTGCCTCCATTGGCTTCACCCTGCTAGTATTACTCCCGGTGGTAATTTTGGGCATATGAGAGACTTTGAGAGACTTTGACTGCCTCCGTGCTGGTTCCCTCGCTGCTGCGGAGACTGTGACATCATCACGCAGTATCCCGTGACGGAGCGACAACGTGGCACGCCGAGTGTACCCTTGCAGAGCTGAGGTCTCACCCCCGTACAGTGGATCTGCTCGCTGAGCAACACGAGCTGCACCAGACGGCTTGGAAGCGCGAGCGGTCCCACCAAGCACCAATACCTGCAACGGAGCGTGGTTGCTGTAAAGGGAAATCCCCTTGGGAGCGATGTACTGCTGGATGAGGGGTTTTGGACATTAATCCTGCTCCTGAACCAATGTAGCGCCCCCGCTGAGAGAAGCAAGCTGCAGACTCTTCTGACAACAGTTGCTGAGTGGTAACTTGTGTGAAACACACTAAATGCACCTATTCCACTGTTTTGGTGTACGCAGATTTATTACCCTGTAATTACTAATATATAGCATTACTTGCTTCACTATTTGGCGTTGTGCGCTGTTTCTTTTGTTTCCATTTCTTAAGGTGGAGAGATAGCTGGACCAGCCATGGCTATATATATATATATCCACAATTTCACAGCAATTCAACACAAGAGGCGCCTTCCAGGAGTGAAAAAAATGGTGCACATGGAACCAGACAAAGTTGCGAAGCAACGGGAACAAGACTGAGTGCTGGGGCTCCAAAGTGTTATAAATGTCATGAACGGTTGTGAAATCGCTAATGTGACTTGGCTGTATCTTCAGGTGAAGATACTAGCTGACCTGGCCATGCCGGACTTTGTAATAAATCAAATGTGAAATAAATAAAGTTGAAAATTAAAAAGTTCGTAGCTCTCACAGGCTTCTTTGTAGACTGTTTCTTTTTCTGAGCGTCAATTTATAAAACCAAAGGATTTTTTGGGGGATGTTTTCCACAAGTGGTGGGGTAGACTTTGGTCACCGCATCAGTAACTTGTGTGGGTCACCATCTATCACAGTCCCCCAAGTCAGACTGTGGCATTGTGGCTTTCTCTAGTGCAGTGTAGCTTTCCTGCCTGGATGTGTAGCCCTTTAATTCTGGTCAATTCTGCACGTGATTCTTTTGTTCTTGGTTTTGTTGCTCAACCTATTTTAGGAACTGTAAGCAGGCAAAAGCACAAACAAAATTCCCAGGCGTTCTACAGGACCGCTTGGAAATTCAAGGGCCATCTCTCATCCTACTTCAAAAACCATATATAAGAGATGTGCAGAGGTACAACCAGAGAGACATATTTGGTCAAAATAAACAAAGGCTTTTATTCAGCCTGTCACTTTAAACAGTACAGTTTAAATAAATACAAAAATAAATAAACATCCTATCCCTTTGTACAGGCTTACTCACTTTCCCAGTCCCTCTATGCTGGACTGGGAGGATAAGCCGCTTTCCAATTTATGATCCCAAAGTCCAAATAGGTACCTGTAAGCAAGGGGCCCTTTATGTCTGTGTCTGGGTTGGTGTCCGCTGTGCCCTGGAATAGAGGTCTAGTCCCTGGTGTCTTGCTGGCAGCACACAGTCCTTCTGTGCTCAAGAGATCTCCCCTGCAGTTAAAGCAGGAGGATTTTCTACCTGTCTGATGAGCCAGGTAGAGACTGCAATTAACCAGCTCCTTGCTGGTTTCCTCGGACCAATACAGGCTTTCTATTGAAGCCCCTTTAGATAGGGGTTAAGGCCCTGGTACACTATATGACTATAAAGAATTTGGTTGATATAAACACTCATTAGGTAGGAGAGATGAAGGGGAATCTGTCACCTCGTGTAGAAATATATATATAATTAAATGTATATAATTGTCATATGATATCCAAAATAATCAGTGCACCTCGTTTCATAGGAAGAGAAAAGAAAAAAGAGCACAATAGAGAAGCAAGTTCACAACACAATGCTTGTATCTGAAAATGGTGAGATATGCACTTACACTTCAGTGCCTGTCTCAGGCATGTAATGGTATCTTTAAGCGTCCTCACAACCATGAACTCATCACAATTTTCAAAGGATTTCTTTTTCAAAATGTTGTTTTAGTAAAAATCAGGAATGTGATTTCACACAGCAAGTTTAAAACATGGGCACAGACCAGTTCATGATGTTCCGCAACCTCCGGTGTCGCGAAAGTCATTGCCGAACTAATCGGCGTTCTATGTCACTTCCGGTTCCTGGTGCGGAAGTGACATAGAACGCCGATTATTTGGCAAGTGACTGTCGCTGATACCAGAGGTTGCGGAACATCATGAACTGGTCTGTGCCCATGTTTTAAACTTGCTGTGTGAAATCACATTCCTGTTTACATAAAACAACATTTTGAAAAAGAAATCCATTGAAAATTGTGATGACTTCATGGTGTGAGGACGCTTAAAGATACCATTACATGCCTGAGACAGGAACTGAAATGTAAGTGCATATCTCACCATTTACAGATACAAGCATTGTGTTGTGAACTTGCTTCACTATTGTGCTCTTTTTTCTTTTCTCTTGCTATGAAACGAGGTGCGCTGATTATTTTGGATATCTGCTGCTGTTGGGAATTGGGAACAATTTCGACTCTTCACGCTGCACCACATCTACTCTTTTCAAGTTTGGACTTTATTTAGTTAGAGCGCTTCCTATTTGTTGTATAATTGTCATATGACAGAAAATCCCAATTACACTAACTAGTGGTACAGTATAAATACTCAAAAGCACAATTAAATATATCAGGAAGGCTGATTGAATAAGGATGATCAGTGAAGCTGTAAAGGTTTAAACGGTGTAACTATAAATGAAATTAGCTGCACCATTTAGACCTTTAAAGCTTCACTGATCATCCTTAGTCATTCGGACCTGCCTAATACATTTAAATTGTGCTTTTCAGTATTTATACCACTAGTTTGTGTAATTGGGATTCTCTGACCTATGTCAATTTTTTACATTTAATTAAATATATTCCTATTACAGATGTCCGATTTCTCGGCATGTTTCCTACTGCCCCTAATGTATGTATATCTTTATTTATATAGTATCCACAGTTGTACTTAGATCTTTCCAAGAGGGACAATACAATACAGGGAATGATAGTACAATAAGTGCAACAAACACAATGAGACATAAGGAAAGGAAATTCCTGCCCCGGAATGCTTACAATCTAAGCGGTATGATGGGAGATTTACAGAGACAGCAGGTGAGGGAATAAGTGCAGTAGATGGCAGTGCTTGTCTACAATGGTTAGTGGTTGTGATTGAGGGTGTGCGACAGTAGCCATGAGTATAGTCTATTGAAGTGCTTCATTTAAGAGATGAGTGTTAAGGTTTGTCTTAAAGGTGGGGAAAGAAGGTACTTGGCGTATACTGAGTATGAGGGCGTTTCCCAGGTAAGGGGCAGTGAGGGAAAAAGGTTTAAGGTGAGAGAGAGAGAGAGAGAGAGAGAGAGAGAGAGAGAGAGAGAGAGAGCAGTAGAGGTGAAATGGGTGGAAAGGAGACAGTTATTGGTAGAACGCAGAAGATGAGCAGTGGCATAGTGAGAGATCAAAGCTGATATGTAGGGAGGAGCAGATGAGTGGAGATCCTTGAAGGTAAGGATGAAAACGTTGTGGTGATTCAAAACTTGATGGGAAGCAGTAGATTGATATAGGAAAATATGGATCTTGACAATATTATGGAGGAAGAAGAGACAAGCTTTAGCCATATCTTGAATGTGAATGGAAAGGGAGGAGTAAAATTTCACTCCTAGGAAATGGTCAATCTCTCTGCGCACCTCTAACAGGTGATCGTGCAGCTTTTATTTTATTTTAATAACGTAGGATTGATCCGCATTAATTTCAGCTATGGGAACCCCCTGCTTCCAGTTACAGGTCCCAGTTTGGGGTTCCAGTATCTCCAGTAAATTTAATTATCCCGCGTCATGTGACCGGAACATTTAAACATGCAGAAGATACTGGCACTGATTGGTGGATATACTGTACCATGTGATGGCTTCCCTATTTTTTTTAATGATTTGACGTTGTGACGATTCGCGGAACATGCGGCATGTTCCCTCCTTACCTGTTGAAATCAGATCGCCGCCCTCTAGCTGCGAGTCAAGATTATCTGATGTCTGTGTCCTGAACCCTTCCCTGCCTCCGCAGAGGCCGCGCCTCCGCTCCGCCACTGCTTTGTCTTCTCTACAGGAAGTGACTTCAAGCATTCTGAAGCAAGTGACGCCATCTTGCTTTCTGGCAAATCCTGCCCTCCTGTCAGGAAGTAAGCCTCACTCTGACTCTCATTGCTATCAGCTGCCGCTGTCCTTTAAATAACAGTCAGTTGCTACCTGCCCTGGGTCCTGCAAAGTACTACCCCAGTACTCTATACTTCTTGTGCCTGCCATCACATGCTGTTCCTGCCTGGACTTCCTCTGGGACCTTTACTCACCTCCTTTGGATTACCGGAAGACTGGGACATTCCTCCTTTCTTTTCTGAGGTTAATTTTCCGTGGCGGGTAGTGTAGGACCTTCTGAATAGGATTTACCTTGACGTGGTAGCAGGCTTACAATACTTTGGCCAAAGCATTCAACTAAAGAACCCTTACTTTGTATTTAGTATTGCTGCAGTCTTCTGTTACTGGCACTAATTCTAGGAAGTAATTCTATTGTGACCTTGTGCTCTGGACTCTACCTCCCTTTGCTCTTCACTAGTGGCATAGATCACCCCCCCACCCCCGCTGTGGTGTCTGGGAGCACGTGCATTCTCCTGCGCACGCGGCATGTTCACGTGACTACGTGCATCCAACCCAGCTGCTGCAACTTTTCCTATCTCGAGTCTCCTGCGGCTTTCCCCCACCTTCCTATCGGGTCCCCCTCCTTATCTTGGCTTGTGCGTGGGAGCACAACCGACACAGACGTCACCTTAAAGGGAAGGAAGCCAGCCAATCAGGTAGCATATGATTCTCTCCCTTTAAGATGACATCACTTCAGCCAAAAAATGGAAGCCCTTACATGGTACTGATATAATCGTATTGGTGGATGTATCATTAGATAGTGAAATGTGACATCACAGGTCTTATATAAGGCCTGGGACATAGTGCCCCAAACAGTGCGGAGGCGTGCTGAGGTTCAGGGGGCGGGTCGGGGGCGGGCCAGTGACGTCACGGAGTTGGTTTGCCCTCATTGGGCGAACCGCTCACGTGACCGGCCCTGCGCTCCGGCAAGCGGGGAAATTTCAAAAGTCCATCAGACACACGCTTCCCCAAGCGTGCTGACGCGTGTGCGAGCCCCTGCTAAAGCCGCTCTCATTGCGGCTGCAGGGGCTCAGTGCCAAGCAGCAGCACGGCTCAGCACGGGTCAACGCATAAGCGCTGACCATGCCCGAGGCCTAAGGCTTGTCACATCTCATTTTGAACAGAAGAAGACAGTGTGGCAACATCTCCTTCTGCACCTGTGGAAAAGAAAGAAGATAAGGATGAAGAAAAGGCTTGCAGGTGTGATGTAAGGGGTGGATATATATATATATATCTGTGTATCACCTGCATAGAGATGATCCCTAAGGCCAAAAGAATTGATGAGATCACCAAGTGATAGTGTGCAGAGAGAGAAAAGGAGAGGTCTCAGAACAGAGCCTTGGGGTACACCAACATACACCAATAAAGATGAAGACATGTTAGCAACACTGACATAAAAGGTGTGATGAGAGAGGTTAGATGAGAACCAGGTAAGAGCTTTGTTGAGAGATACCAAGAGAGTTTAGGATATAAAGGAGAAGATGGTGATCAACAGTAGCGAGCAGGATAAGTAGGGAACATTAGTGAGCAGTCTCTGTTGAGTGAGCTGTCCAAAAGTCAGATTGTAAAAGGTCCAGGATCCATGGGAATTTAAAAGTTGATTATACAGAGAACATGAGACATTCTTGAAGTTTGGAGGCAAAAGGCAGGAAGGATACAGAGTGCTAGTTAGTAAGGCACATAGGGCCCAGAGTGTTTTTGAACATAGGTGTGACCATCGCATGCTTAAAGGAGGCTTACTGTATATCAACTACATTCTCTATAATCATATAGCTTTAAACTACACACTATAGATGATGTGCTCCTCTATCCTTTTTCCCCCTTTTTAACCTTTTATTAACACCTTTTTTTAATTTTCTACTTTATTTATTTCACATTTGATTAATTACACAGTCTGGCACTGTCAGGTCAGGTAGTATCCTCACCTGAAGATACACAGTCACATTAGTGATTTCACTACCGTTCACAAAATGTTCAACACTCGGCAGCTCCAGCACTCACTCTTGGTCCCGTTGTTTTGCAACTTTGTCTGCACATGACGCTTGGTGCCCCGTTACCCTTTTTGATTTTTACTTGTAAAGGTGGCTCCCGTATTGAATTGCTGTGACGTTGTGGGTGTATCTACTGCACATGTTTGTACCTAATGTATCTTGACAAAAGGTCCACGCTAGGACTGAAATGTCAATCCTATTAAAATCTGTGACTGTCAGTCTGAACATGGACTGTAAGGAAGCACCCAATGAAGTAAGAAAGATTTATAATGTTCATTTCAAGTTTCCAGTTATATATACACATTTATCTAACTGACTGTGGTGGACCTTGGACATTTTCCTTTTTCCTTCCTACCCTAAGAGGAATGGGTATGGAAGAGTTTTCTGAAATAGCAGGAGCCAATTTGGAGCATGCAGAGACTGTTTCATATACTGTAGTGACACTGAAATCTCAAAATTGTTATTCAGAAGCCCTTTCCAAGATATCACAGGGGTTTCTAAGCCATAACTCACTGTAGTGTGATCTAGAAGTACCCCCTATCAGCACAGCTACTGTACTTAGATATTTCTAATATTCTGGCAGTGATCTTCTGGTTTATTTATTTTACTCCATAGTAGATACCAGTCATGCTAGTCTCCACCTAAACTTTCAGTATTTTATGATATTTTGTTACTACGTGCCCTACTCCTTTCCCTTTAGTTACTTTCCGCCTACTAATACAGACTTATAATTACCTCTCATAGGGTTGGAGGGTGAATGTAACTGATTTATTGTCTGGGGAGATTCAGTACTTTACTGGATTGAAGAACCTGCTCTGGCGTACCCAAAGAATCAAATAATGTATGTATAAGTTACCCATACTACTGTAGGCTAGCAGGTAACCTCCTGATAAAGGACATAATAGCGGAGTTTATTCACATTTATATTACTCCAGTTAGGATATTTAAATTCTAAACATAGGATTGATCTATATTACAGATAGCTTATTTCAATTGCACTTTATTTTGTCTATACCATCCTGTTTTTACGTCTGGTGGTTAATTGGAAACAATGACACCGACCGCATGCATAGCATTGAATCTGTTCAGCACGTTTGCTACATGGAGTCCTGTGGACAACATTGTTTCCATTTAGTGATGATGGACTAGTTGCTATTCTATTACAACTGGTAATGAGTTCAAGCTACTTTGTATTGTTGCAATTTGGTGACATAAACTGTTAATTTTTTTCTTTTATAGTTGGGCCATTTAGACCTTTACAGCTTCATTGATCATCCTTAGTCAATCGGACCTTCCTGATCTATTTAAATAGTCCTTTAGAGTACTTATACCACTAGTTAGGGTAATTGGGCTTCTCTGTCATACTGTATGACAATTAAATACATTTCATTAAATATATTCCTAAGCCAGATAACAGATTCCTCTGCATGTCTCCTACCTAATGAGTGTTTATATCTACCACATTCTCTATAATCATATAGCTTTTAAAATACACACTATAGAGTATGTGCTCCTATATCTTTTACCACCTTTTCTTAGTCTTTTATTAACACTTTTTAAATGTTAAACATTTTTTATTTCACATTTGGTTTATTAAACAGTCTGGCATGGCCAGGTCAGGTAGTATCGTCACCTGAAGATACACAGTCACATTAGTGATTTCAGAGCAGTTCATTACATTTTCAACACTTGGGAGTCACAGCAGTCACTGTAGTCCCCGTTGCTTCTTGTAACAGTTGCTCACCACAAACAAGGCTGAGGTGGGGATATTTGAATACACCTACCAACAACCGCGTCGGGATTGCCGAGTCGTAGCCGGGTCAGGGTAGGTGAGGTTAGGATGGTCGTGATACTCGCCGTGGTCTGGGGTTGGAGAAATCGGATGGTCGTGGTACTCGCCATGGTCTGGGGTTGGAGAAGTCGAATGGTCGTAGTGCATAGCCGGGTTCCAGGAATATAGAAGGTCGGAGTCAAAATACAAGTCGAGTTCAAGGGTCAGAGAATGCAGAGGTCCAGGAACAAGCAAGGGTCAGGTACAACGAAAAGCTGCAGGCAGGAACAAGGCAAGGTAAACAGTGGTTTGCTTGAGGCAAGCACGAGTCACAAACTATGGTTAGGTTCAGCCAACTTGGAGGAGGGCTGGCTGAGCATATAAGGGAGTGACAGCCAATAGCAGAGATGCACCAGGCTGTGAAGGATGAATAATCAGACATATTCTGTCCACTGGTAAGCAGGGGTGGAGTGTACCACAGGTGTGGAATATTTGGAGGTAATCATGTAAACCCTGTACGTGTCCCTGGCAACACGGTGCCGGTGTGTAGGTGCGCGAGGGAGCTTCTCCGTGGCGTCACGGGGATGGGGCCTAAGCCCGATCCATGTGGTGACTTCACGCCTGGGCACGCAGCGTCTGTGTGCATCCTCAGTGCGAAGCGCATCACCTGTCTCGTCATGGGTGCATCATAAGGGCCGGACCGAAGCTCAATCCATACACTTCGCAACTTTGTCTGCATACAATGCTTGGAGCCATGTTTACCTTTTTTTCCTTTCTGGGAGGCACCTCTTGTATTGAATTGCTGGGAAATTGTGGGTATATATATTACACATGTTTGTATCTTGACAAAGGTCAACGCTAGGACCGAAACATCAATTCTTCTATTAAAACTCACAGAACTATTTTGTAAAGCTCACTGGAGTGCCAGTTTCTTTCTGTGTGTTTATTATATTTACCACCAGAAAATTCTGCATCTTCATATGATGCCTCAGTAGTTAGTTGCACTCAGGCTTCAAGTTAAGGGGCTCCTGGTGTTAAAAGTCATAGTAATTGTAGGTAACTTGAGAATTCAGTATCATTCATTTTATGGGGGTGTTGCAGGGTACATGCAACCACACACAGGGTTTCTGGATAAGGCTTATTTATTGAGCCTTAAAAATACAGCACACAAAAACAAAACAGCTTCTTTTCAGCATACAAAAAAAAACAAAACAGCTTCTTTTCAGCATGCAAAACAAAAGCTTATTTTCAGCATACAAAAACCCAGACAGTTCATCAAACATGCATTTGGAAGACCGACCTTATAGCAGTAATCTACTTCAGCGTTTCAGACCTATCTCTTGGCCAGCCAGCCTCCTGTGTGTACAGCCTGGGGTTTTAAAACACCTTGATTATGCAGCTGGGACCACTCTATTTGTCAGGAGCTTCCCAGCTGAAAGTTAACCTCGTCACTGCTGCACTGCATACCTACACATACGTCTGCGAGGCATAGAGCTGGTGATGTTCATTCCCCTTGTCACAGGGGGTAAGAGGGTGGAGTCCCTGTCAGATAGTGCAGGGGAAACCTGTTTACAGAGCCTGAAACAGCACTGAGGAGGTTCCTTCCAAAGCAGCCTGGCTTAATTAGCCTCCTCAGCTGGCTCGTTAGAGTCTTATAAAAAGCTTACAGAGCTCACTACATGGGACTCTCTGATCCAGGAAGCTACCAGACTGGACCGCTTAAGAGAGACCACCCTGCACACTGACTTTTCAACCCCTATCCCAGAAATGAGGAAGCTCGGTGGCCCGTAGATACAACTTGCCTATTCCTGACTTGCGTCTTATCAGTGGAAAGAGGATTAGCCCCCTAATTTATAGATAGACTAAACACTGTGTAGTCAGTGCTCCAAAGAGGAGCTAGGGTTGTTTATTTTTGTTTCAACAGATGCAGTCACCAGTATTAGATCACTTGCCTTGGAAAATCTGGGCAATCTTCAAATAAACTGCAACATCTCTGTGAGATTTCTGCAGTCAGACTAATGGCCCATTGGATTAACACAGTGGGGTGTCCCTGCAGTCCCATTCAAACTGAATGGGACTGCAAGGACCCCCGTAGTGTTAATCCGACGGGCCATTAGTCTGCCAGCAGAATCTCACAGAAATGTTGAGGCATATTGAGGCATTTACTGTGAGAAGCCTTAGTTTTTACCCAGGCAAGTAATCAGACACTGGTGGCAGCATCTGTATATGCTGAACATAAGCTGTTTATGCTGTCAAAGCATCGGCTAATAAAAACCTATATGATTTTCGCCTAAAAAACGGCTCCTATTTTAAAACCTCTGCCCACATCTCCTACATATGGTGTTAGAAGTGGGACCAGAGGTGACTCATGGATTTCAAAGTGGCCCGGAGTCCATCAGGGGGAACGGTGAGGGAGGGACTCTTTTTGGTGATGGGGGGTTGGGTGATGAGGGTAGTGGCCCTAGGGGTGTCGGGAGAAGTTAACCCTTCATTATCTTAGTGGTTTACTGACCATTGATTGCCAATGTGGATATCTAGGCTTCCCATTGAGAGGGCTTTCTTATCCACAGTGCTAATCAATAGTTTTATGTATAAAATGTATTTTCAATTTTTTTTTTTTTTTTTTTATAACTTGTATTTTTTATTTTTGTGAAAATACAGCATATATACATTTTATTTCCAGTACTGTGACATGCATTATTCATATCTCTTATGTATAACAGCTGAGTGCAAACATTGTCATCAAAACCTATTTATGAGTATTGACATAATCTTAAATAATAAATAATCAAAAAGTAAAATTAGGTGGGGGGGAGGGGAAGAGGGTGGGGGGGGGAGGGAGGACGGTATGCCGCGACTCTGCTCATCGCCTCCGAGACCGATGTTTAGTTGAATTTGTTGCTGCTGGGTGGGCTACTCCATCACCGGAGAACGCATCTATCTACTATTAAAGCAAAACGGTGGAACTCTCCACCCCAGGGATATCTGTCTGGGCCAGCCAAGGCGTCCAGACTTTTAGGAAATTTTCGCCAGTGTCATTGACTAAACTTGTCAATTTTTCCATCTGGCATATGAACCAAATTTTGTTCCGAATTTTGGGGATAACAGGAATTTCACTTTGTTTCCATAATGCTGCGATCTCGCACCGCACGGCTGTAGCAAAATGAGCTATTAGTTTAAGAGTTGCCTTTGAGAAGCCCTGTCGTGCTCTTCCCAAAAGGAAGAGCCCGGGGTCAAATGGGATGTCGAGGCCTAAAAGTCTCTGAAGCCAATTGATGATTTTTTTCCATAGTGGACGCAGCCGGGGGCAAGACCACAGCATATGTAACAGATCAGCGGGTTCTCCACACTGTCTAGGACAGAGCGGAGAACTACCGTGTACAAATTTGGATAGTCTAAGCGGGGTGAGGTACCACCTCATTAGGACCTTATATGCGTTCTCCTTTAATGTTGTGCAAATCGAGCTCTTAGCAGCTGTTGTTGCTATTTGGGTCCACTCGTCTAAATCTAGGGTCTCCCCTAAGTCTGTTTCCCATTTTAGCATGTAGCCTAGTTTGTGGGTGACTTTAATTCCAGAACCGATCACTTCTCTATACATCTGCGATGTGAGTCCCTTCGTATTAGTCTCATTCAGACAGAGCTTTTCGAAAGTTGTCAATGGTGGATATGGGGTTGAGTTGTTGTAAAAGGCTCTGATCTGGAGGTATCTATAGAATTCTGATTGTGGGATATTTTTCTCTTCTCTAATTTGTGCAAATGATATGAGTTTGTTGTCCACCACCAGATCTTGTAATCTCATAATATTATGCTGTTTCCAAATTTGAAAGTTAGCGCTAGGCATACCCGGAGCAAAGTGTGGATTACCCCATTGGGTTGTCATCAGGGTTTTTTTGGACGTAAGTCCGCATCGAAATTTGGTAACATCCCAGCTTGCTAATGAGTTGGTCATTGAGGATAGCGGCTGAAGTATAGCGGATTTTCTTGCTATTTTTGGAGTCCATAATAGGTTGCTTAGTTCCAATGGGGAACAGGCTTTGCTTTCCAATGCGACCCATCGCTTCAAATCAGGGTTTGTTTGCCATTGGGAGAGTTGACATAATTGGGCCGCTCGATAGTATGAAATTAAGCAAGGTACTGCTAAGCCCCCTTCTGTTGGGTGTTTCATTAGGATCTGACTATTTATTCTAGGTTTTTTGCCTCCCCAAATAAATGTAAAAATGGCGGATTGTAGATCTCTAATTTCCTTCAAATTTATCGGTACTGGGAGGGTTTGGAATAAGTATAAAATGCGTGGGAGAACATTCATTTTTATGCTATATATTTTTCCTATCCAAGAGATATTGAATTTCGCCCACCTTCTTATATCCTCCTTCAGTGCTTTAATTAATTTGGGATAGTTTGCTTTATAAATTGATTTATATTCACTTGTAATAAATACCCCTAAGTATTTAATTGCCTTAGGTTGCCAGCGAAAGTTGAAGTTTAAAGAGATCAGTTTTTCTTCTGGTTTTGGAATGGTAACGTTCAGGGCTTCTGACTTTGACTGGTTTATTTTAAATCCTGAAATTTTGTTGAACTTATCTAATAGGCTGAAGAGGTTAGGGAGGGAGGTGAGTGGTCTAGACAAGACCATTAGCACATCGTCAGCATAGAGGGCTATTTTGTGGGATTGATTATCTAATTTGAGACCGGAAATATCCGGATTCTCTCTCACATGTGCCGCTAACGGTTCCATGCACATGGCAAAGAGTAAGGGCGAGAGGGGGCAACCCTGTCTCGTGCCACTCTTGATCTTAAATATGTCCGAGGGGTAGCCTTGGTGCATCACTTTGGCTGTCGGACCAGTGTACAGCGCCATAATAGCTGATATTAATTTATTCTCGAAACCAAATGCTCCAAGTGTAGCTTTTAAGTATGCCCAGTCGATCCTATCAAAGGCCTTTTCTGCATCTAGACTTAACACCATAATTTTTACTTTTTGCGATTTGGCTACTTCTAGCAGATCAACGATTCGACGGATATTATCTCCCGCTTGTCTATCTTTAATGAATCCGACTTGATCTGGGTGTATTAGTCTAGGTAGGATCTGACTTAATCTATTGGCAATCAATTTAGCATAGATTTTAATGTCCGTGTTGATAAGCGAGATAGGTCTATAACTTTTACAATCTAATGGGTCTTTGCCAGATTTATGAATTACGGAGATTGACGCTTGGAGCATGTTTTCGGGGAAGGGTTGTCCTGCCAAAACCGCGTTGAACATTTTGAGCAGGTATGGGGCCAAAATTTTGCTGAATTTTTTATAATAGAGGCCCGAGAAGCCATCTGGACCCGGGGCCTTCGAGGTCTTAAGGTTGTCTATAACTAGATCTAGCTCTTCTATGGTAAAGTCGAGACTCAGACGCCCTCCCTCCTCAACCGTCAGCTTTGGTAGTTTTGAACTCGAGAGGAATGACTCACGAGATCGTTCGGTATTTTGGTTATGTACTATTTTATCCCCATTATATAGTTTCTCATAGATTGACTTGAATTCTTCAACAATTACAGATGGATTGCCAGAGATAGAGCCCGAGGATCTTTTAATGGCTTGTATACTATAATTAGGGGGTCTGTCTCTCAGTTTGTTGGCGAGCATAGTATCTGGCTTATTTGCTTTATCGAAAAATTTCCTCTTTGACCAATTCAGGGACATATCAGCCTGGGATGTTAATAGAAGATTTATTTCTATTTTGGCATCTCTTATTGGTTTGAGTAGGTTGGGGTTATTGGATTGTTTATGTTCGTCTTCTAGGGTTTTCAATTTAGGTTGTAGTAAATTTAACTTGTATTCACGTTCTCTCTTTTTTCTAGACGCTATACTAATAAGTGTGCCCCTGAGCGTGGCTTTATGAGCCTCCCATAGGGATAGATAGGAGTCTACTGAACCATCGTTCAGTTGGAAAAATTGCTCTATTTCGTTGGCCACTAATTGAGCGGTGAAAGGGTTCTTTAATAGGGCTTCATTAAGTTTCCAGTTTGCTCTAGGTCTGTCCAGAATTAGCTGGGTGCACCGTAGCTCTATAGGCACATGATCTGACCATGAAATATCATGGATCCCTGTATGGGAGATCTGCGGGACCAGTCTGCTAGAGATAAAGAAGTAATCGATTCTGCTATAAGTTGAATGCGGGTGGGAGAAGAAGGTATAATCCCTGTCGTGGGAGTGTTGTTCCCGCCATATGTCTAGCAGTTGGTTTTTTGCTAGACCCCTACGTAGGGCCTTTGGGATAGCCTTTGGGTAACGCTGAGTTTGATGTGACCTATCGAGCTTGGGATTTAGAGCTAGGTTAAAGTCTCCTGCTACAATTATGGGACCCTTGGCAGTTGTATGTAGTTTGTTGAAAAAGGTCGTGAAGAATTGTGGCTCTTGGATATTGGGGGCATACAGTGTTGCCAATGTTAGTGGTTGATTATTTAGGGTGCCTATTAGGATTAGGTATCTGCCTTCCTTATCTTTGAGGGTTTTCTCTAGATGGAAAGGGCATTTATTGTGAAAGATGATGGCTACTCCTCGTTTTTTTGTAGTAGACGAGGAGGTATAGAATTGTCGGAAGTGTTTGTCCAGGTATTTTGGAGTGTTCTTAGAGCTAAAGTGTGTTTCCTGGATTAGGATAATGTCCGCCTGCTTTCTTTGATAGTCAGTACAAGCTACCTTTCTCTTGTTTGGGCTATTGAGGCCTTTTACATTGTGAGATAATATAGTCAGCCCCATGGTAAGATGTATTGGAGGGCTAGTGTAAGTGGGATCTGTGTGTTATACAGAGTGGTGGGGTGTGGTACCTGTACATCCAGTGTCTTTGGAGCGAGTGTGTTGCAGAGGCGGTCATTGATTTCGGACAGATGTCGCGGCATTCCGGTGGGGAGGGGAGGGGGAGGAAAGGAGACAAAAAACATTAGTAACATAAACAACAGTGGAGAACCAATAAGGGTCAAAGACTCTTGTGGATCTCTTGCCTTTGGGAGGGCAAATTGCCAGCAATTATCTGCACAGCCTGTGCAGTTGCCCCTGGAGTTTGGGGCATGCTCCTCCCAGAGGACTTTGTGGCTTGTCCTATAATAAGCTAGGACATGCCATGTCGGCTTCATGACGATAGTCAGGGAAGGGAGAAGACTCCCCCTCGACTTTTGTGGATGAAAATACAACTAGCGTGAACTTTGCATAGCAACAATTTTTTTTTTTTTTTTTTTTCCCATTATTTTTATTTTATTTTTTATATGGGGATAAGGTAACCCAGAGACCAGCCAGGCGGACGCTACGGTGGATGTCTGCATTAAGGGGACAGCTACCTGTCAGGAGAGTAGTTCCTCATAGGGAGGGATTTATACTAGGGGGGTCTCAGCTGTGGGATCAGTGCTCTTACGATGCTAAGAAGGGCATTGATAATGTGGAGATCACTAGTTAGCACCTCTAGCTCACAGTCCCTCCCTTGCTTGTCTTCCCCAGGTATCGCACAATATATATATAATACAGGCGGCAGGGGGGGGGAGGGGGCGACCCATGACTCTCTTTCTATATAGTGGCGGTCATACCCCGTGTCCCGTCGCCCCCACCCCACCCAACCCCCTCCGATAAACACTGACCCACCCCCCCATCACATTGGGTGTTCTGTGCCACTATGCCCATGGGTGTGCACATTCCCCCCAGGACTAACGGGAAGTCCTTTGTGATGACGCCTCCATGACGCCGCAGGATCAGCTGTCCACACCGAGGGGTGAGTTGGGCGTGGATATGGGGGGAGAAGCGGCCGCCAGATACGTCAACCGCATATATCGGGACTCTTTAGTGTGCCCCCTGTAGGGAGTGGGGGGCGCCCCCGTCATCTGTGTCTCCCTCCTCTGCAGTGCTGCATGGACCCTTCAAGATGGCTGCTGGCCGCCTCCGAGTGCAGAGCGCTTCCGCGGGGGTAGCAAGATGGCCGCCGTCTCAAACCAAACTTTTGAAGGTCCCAACTTTATGGACAACGTGGATGGACAAACGAGCAGTCCAGTGGTCGTGCCGCTTTAAGGCTCAACTGTTTGTTGCCGGACCTCAGTTAAGGGCCATATCCCGTGACTTGCTGCGTTGGCGAGTCACTCGGTTCCAGCCCGGCTCCGGGGAGGCTGTTTCTGCGACTTGCAGGTGCGTAATTTGTTCCTTGAGGCCCAGCTTCACTAGAAAGCGGTCTTGGTCTTCAGGGGAGCGTAGTATGTGTGCGGCTCCATTCTTTAGGACCTGGAGACCGAAGGGGAATACCCACCGGTACCTGATCCCCTTGTCTCGGAGGAGTCTGGTGACCGGGCCAATGGCTTTGCGCTTAAGCAGGGTAGTCGGTGAGAGGTCCTGGAAAATCAGGAGTTTGATCCCCTCAAACTCCATGGATCCCTTTGCGCGTGCGATTTGGCAGACTGCTTCTTTAATTCTAAAAAAGTGTAGCCTTGCGATGATGTCTCTCGGGGGATCGTTTGGCTGGGGCTTGGACCTGAGGGCCCTGTGACATCTGTCAAGATGGAGATCCGCTTCAGGCCTGTCAGGGAACAGGCTTGTCAGCCATTTTGTGAGGAACTCCTCCGGATCAGCGATCTCCTCAGGGACTCCTCTCACCCTGATGTTGTTGCGCCGATCGCGGTTTTCGGCATCTTCTTGTTTAAGCGCAAGTTCATTTATTTGTGCCTGCAAGTTTGTGGTCACTTTTTCAGTTTTGCGGACCGCTTTGATCGTTGAATCTAGCCGCGTCTCTACTTCGTCGGTTCTGGCGCCAATTCCGGCAATGTCTCTGCGAAGATCAGAGAGTTCAGAGTGTAAGTGAGATTTTAGTTCATCACAGAACTCTCTCATGATCCTGCGTGTCATAGCTTCCGTGGACCGGGGTTCTGATTGTTCCATAGGCGGATCATCCTCAGAATCAGAAGTGACATGCGGTGGTGAGGGTCCCATTCTGTGGGTGCGGGCCGGATCAGTTTTATTAAAGTAGGTAGTGAGAACTGCCTTGGTTTTGCCCGATTTTGTTTTGGCTTGCATCTCTGTATGCTCCTATCGTGATTTAATCCCGTTTTGTGGCGTTCACGCTAGTTTTAGTGCACTTTAAATGCTTCTAATCTGGCGAGGGGGAAGGAGCTCTTCACTCACGCATCCATTCCCTTAGCCTTCGCGCATGCGCCTTC